>JAHWFP010045935.1:0-10910 GCA_023313725.1 Lithobius niger | reverse complement strand
GGAGCGGAAATTGCTACCCACGAAATTACAACCAACATACAAGGCAGACTGGAGGAACACCAGCATCCTTCTCAAGTCCAACACAGCCAACGAGTCGCATCAAAAATGTAGAAGAACATCCTACATCATTCTCTGTGTGGTATCGTGTTAATTCTTTTTCCTATTGTGAAACAGTTAGATTTCAAAGTTCGATGATTAACATGCAATTTCATGCTGAGACTTACTTAAGGACCACTATCACAGTCCTTGATATAAGGTAGGCAGGTTTTGGCCGTAACTTTATTTCCCATTGTTTTTTCCCCCGAAAAATGCCTTAAGGCTTGAGCAATACAGTTAGAGAATACTTATCATCGTGAAGAAAACGGAGATCCCGTTCAGGAGAAAGAATGATAGGCTTGACAGAAATAAACGTCCTAACAAGAAGAAGTTGAACTGGAACGAGATAGTTCATTATTGCATTTTTCACGTGAAAATTAGAGGAGCCTTGTACAAAAGCAACGCAGTACTATCTGTTGATCGTGTGGTAATGGGAGGCACTTCTCTTCGTTTCCAAATTATTCGACATTTATTGATATGTTTGTATTTATTTACTCAATTTATTTTTAATGGTGTAAAATATTGAGATATTTACGATATCACTTCTGTACTTTTGGGTACTATTTGAATCTTTTGGGCCTATTTCGTGTTCAGCGACGAAAAATATACATTACAATTTAAGGTAGTGACCAGTTATTGTTTGACAATAATATTGTTAATTATTGTTTTTTTTTATTGTGTTCTGACAGAACAATAAGACTGATGTCCCACTGATAACATTGAAGGTGTATGATAAACTGGATGACAAAGCATACGGAACAGAAGGAATCCAGGTTTCTTTAGAGGTAATATTAATGGTTATTTGCTATCATAGACTGTTATATTACACATTAAACACTTTTGTGCTGTGTATGGGATAGTCATGGAGTGGTCACCGGGTTGAATGACCTACGTTCAAAACTTCTGAAGGGCGAATTTAAGGGCAAAAAGTTTCGAAAAGTCTTCAAATTTAAGAGCAAAGTGTTCCGAATTTGAGCAAACGTGTGGCATTAAAGGTCCGGAATTCAAAGGCAACAGTATTGAAAAGGTTCTACGTGAGCGCGAAAATGTCCCTTCAGATCCCGAATTTGACAGTAAATTGTCTGTAAGTTTTCTGAATCAAGTAAAACAAATAAAGAGATCACGTTTGAAGCCTTGAAATGAGGACTTTTTTCTCCTTTAATATCTTTAGTCATGTGGAAAAAAAACTGAGTAGGTTGTTTTACCATCTTTCTCCTTCGATGGTTGGTTCGTTTATTTATTTATTTATGTTTTCTGTCTCTTGATACCTCTGTCGTCTAAGCCTTGGTTACCTCACCCCTCATCAGAGGTGCACATTGGCATTGACTATGAGTCTTCCCCTGAATAGTTTCTCAAAATTAGCTTCACATTAAAGCCTGTTAACAAGACAAAATCGTGGAATCGACGCATTGGTGAAGGAAGACCTTAGGGTATTATAAAATGCACGAATTTATAGTATACACGTTTTTTTATAAGCAAAATATGAATCAGTTACATCAAACACGTCCTTAGTAACTCTGCTCTAGTTTAAATTCAGCATACAGCTAGCCAGCCTCTTGCACGAATCAGCGTTTGTGTTGGTAAAAGACAGTTTCACTTGAGAATGCCGTACAAGTTAATAGCCTCTAATTCTATAAAAAAGAAAAGTGACTTATGGTGGGACTTACTCCCTTTGTGAGGGTGAGCTTCGCTTATTGGCTTCACTTCCACCCTGCACACACACACACACACACACATACACACACACACAGTGCCAGGGAATGTGAACCTAGGCTACCTAGGCACAAGCTGATCTAGTCTCATACCGGGAAATGGCTCTTTAATGAGTTTCTCAAATAAAAAAAAACTCAAAACCGACCATAGGTGTGAAAACATGACGAAATAGTAGCCAGAAATAATTCTCAAGTCCACAGTTCACTAGAATTTTATTTATGTTTATTTAAACAAATTTGCCAGTCGTCAATAAAATCTTCACCATTAATTTCGCTCATTTTCAAAAAGAAGACCCTCCTTCGTCATGCAAATTTTCGACAAAACTCCTTTTTTTTCCTCAGGTTCCTTTAAAAACAAAGGAGCCTGAAGAGCCTGGAGAAGTCAGCCGAAGTTTTAGTCGAAAATTTGCATGACTAAGGAGGGGCTTCTTTTTGAAAATGACAGAAATTAATGGTGAAGATTTTACTGACGATCGTAGTGAGCTTCAAAGTTATTTCCAGTAATGGATATTTTTCGTGAAAATTTTCCAAATGTGAAAACACTAAAAGGTGCAGGTAACATTTCGGGTGTCATCTACACCCTCGTCAGACCCACCGTGCCAAGTCAAGCAGCCTTAAACAGCAAATCTGACGATAACTTTTATTAATTGTGATGTTACGTTTGGTATTTAAGGTTGCCTGGTTATCTGATGGGGGGTAGTTATGAAACACGAAATTCCACCTTTTTTTTCATTATAAATTGGTATAATTCTTGCGATCTGTGGTCGGTTTCGATTTTTTTTTTATTTGAGAAACTCGTTAAAGAACCATTTCCCGGTATGAGACTAAATCAGTTTGTGACTTTGGTAGCCTAGGTAAGAACATTCACATTCCCTGGCACTGAATGTGTGTACAGGGTGGAAGTGAAGCCAATGGAAGTAAAGCAAAAGATAACAGTTTAATCATCGTAGTTTGTTGCCAGAATGCAATGCTTCTGTTAGCAGGTAAAAGTTTCATGATGTGATCCAGGGTAGAAGAATAGATAGGTAGTGCCACTCTTTTTCTGACAACAGTAAACATTTGGACGAAAGAAGTACCTGCTTTCAGCAATTTACCACCAGAGGGCACTGTCGTCAAGTAACGAAAGCACAAAGCATCATGGAGATCAAAACTATTTAGCATCACTAAAAGAAAGTGCTCACGATAAGAATACAAAATTAATCGTTTAAAATATACCATAATTCAGATTACGACATTAAAATAATTTTAAGAAAGATCAGAACTGGCTGATCGTTTAACTTTTTTAAATCCAACACTTAGTTTTAAAACGGGTTGTCGTTACGAGTGGAGCTAAGTTTAACACATAGTTTTGTGTTCCGAGAACGCCAGACAAGCTTCCTCATCGCCCGTTCCGGCTGAAGCTTCATCCGTGGTTTACGTTTATTGTAACGAACTATAATACAGTTTGAATCGAACACAGAATAAGTTCTTCAGCTTCGGATGATGCCCACGCACGAGTATTTCATCTGTTTCCGCAGGTATTGTCATTATTACAATGGTTACCATGGCAACGATGCAGCCATTTTTTATTTCAAGTTACGGCCCCAACGAGAACCAGACAAGTGCTGCCTTCTGGTGCTGTTGGTGGAAGCAGGTCTTTACTCCACGTTTTCAGAAAAGCGTCACTACCTACTAATCTACCCTGATGTGATCATTTACTGTCAACATTTGATGTAATTCTTGGTGACAAATAATTCTCCCGACGGATGACTAAGCTGGATCACCTCTTATTTTAGGTAGGAACTTACGCTTAGTAAAACAAGCTAATTAGTCGTAAACATTAGTAATAAACGAAGAAATATAATGCAGCCAACATTATAAACAGTTAAGGAAGCAGTAATAATGACGAAAAAAATTCGCGTATCATCATGAGTCCTGGAATTGAACCCAGGTCTTTGGATTGAGCCTCCAATACACTACACTCATGTGCTAACTCACCACAATCAAGCCTATTGTTGACTTGCCATAAGAATTAATATCATTGTACAATAAACTGATGGTGGGAAGACGGGCGTGGCTACCTGAACTGCAGACCTCCAACTCTGGATAAACCTTTCCCAGGCTACAACAAGGTTACAGGAACGATGATACTTTAACTATAACTTTATTTACTGAGTAAATAACAAAAAGTTTTTGTTTGAGCACTGTGAACAAAGGATTTCAAAGCGAAAAAGATGCCTCAGTACTTTCATGATTACGTATTGCATGTTACTTATTCCACTTATTAGCTACTCTGCTAAGATAAAATTTTTCACCTTCTTTAAAGATAGGTGAGAACAAAGCATAGTGACTAATAAGGAAAAGCTTCACAGCGCACATAAAATAAACAATAAAACAATAACAATAAACAATAACAATAAAATATGTGCACTTAACGAAGCACATATTGCTTTGAAACGTTGCATGTTGTTTATTTGCAATGAAAGATATGGCTGAAGGCAATCCACGGCAAGATACGGCAATAAAAGTTATAGCTAAGAAGCATAAGTAAAGCAAAACTCTTTAAAATCCATAAAAACTTATAAAGCACAAGAATAAAAATAAAGTGGACCTTAGGCAGATTAACTAATAGTTATTGGTGAGAAACGAGCTGTTATCGATTTTTAACCCACGGCTGCGATTGTTGGCCCAGCTCAAGTACGCAAATACGAGAGCGGGACAATAATGAATAGAGTAAACGTGGGGGGAAGTTACGCGGAGTGAATAAGCTTAGGTATGGGCCAGACACGTGAGAGGATAGGATATTTTGGCATGTTAAGTAATTCCTTTTGTACGTTTTTATTGCGTCACTTTTTTGCATGCTTGTATTTGGTTGTTGGTGTTTGCATTCCCGGTTGTGTGATCCGGAAGTGTCAAAAGTATGGGTTATTGAAAAGTGTGGGGGTAACTTGATAACCCACACTTTTTGCGATGATGCACACTTCCAGTCACGGTTAACGGGATTTAACCTACGGAAATTTAGAGTGGCATTGAGTTAATGTGACGTCACAGCCGTGGTATAAACACTGCTAGTAGGGAACCAGACCTGTCGTCTGCTAGTGCAGGTGAGAAGTGAGGATGAAATTTTGTTCAGCTATTTATACTGGTTAGCCCTGGTGGGAGATATTGGAAATACCCAATTTTTCTAAAATCGGGACATATTTTTTAATGCGTAGTTTTCTGGCATAATATGGTTGCGTACAGGAGGATTTTGCATGAGAATGCAGAGTGTTTCAAGGTTTAGCCTTGCTTTATATTGTTTTTCGTGAAATAAATCTGTGTTCCCAAGGTGTGCCCTGTCATTATCCTGTGTTGGACGAAGATAACGACAGGGCACATTCCCGACCCTGAGATCACAAGAATTTTATTACACAAAAAAACAATTTAAGTGAAGGAGAGATTGCTTCGACACATCGCAAATTGGTTGTTTGCGCGCTGGACTCGCTTTCCACTTTTCATCGTTAGGCCACCTTTACGCAATAACTCGCCTTTGAAATCTGGCAGCTGGAAACTAGAAATCATCTGAAATTTCAACATGGCGGCGGTTGTAGCTCTGCCGCCTCGCAACGAAAATAGGTAATAATATGAGTTCAAAAGCGACTGAGAAAATGGTTTCGTCAGGAGGAATTCTTTATCTGATTGTCACGGATTATAAGACTGCAAGCATTTACTTAAACGACGTCGGATTTAGCTACTCTAGCTAGCGTTGTTACCACTGCAACGATACCTTTTCCATCACGCTTAAATTATAGCTGTAAGAACACGAAGGCGAGTCGTTACCCCCTTATGTCTTAGTGCTTATACCTTTGCACAGTGAAACAGGCAGTTGATGTATAAGTAGCGGAGCGTTCCTCGTTGGCCACAACTATTGGTCTCGTTCCCCCATCTCCGACCATGCTCGCTGTGTGCCACCAAATCATAGTTCCCCGTGCCATTCAAGTTGCAATCATAGTTTACCACCACTTTCGAAAACCGACTTTGATGGGAGGGTGTGTGTGGAGAAACAAGCCCCTGCCAGGCTGTGTACATTGGATCAACCAGCTACGGCCTCGACAGGGGGCCACTCTGTTCAAGTTAATGCCTTATCGGAGGCTCTCTTCGTTTTTTTGGACTCTTTCAAAGAATTCATGGGAATCACCCTATCTACCATGGAGGGCAAGTTGGAAAACATCGTCCTTAAAAATTCAGCTAACTACCTTAATCTTTTAGATAAGATGTCCAACACTTTGCGCGACATGAAAGACAGTAAGCAACAACCAATACTGTCGACTGCTGGTTTTAAAAAAACTGCATTTAAATACTGTGCTGCTACAGTCCTCCGAGGGAGACCTGCAGGTTACCTCTTCTCACATTAACCCTATTGTGCAAAAACATGTTGAACACATCAGTGATGCCAGTGATGTACCCTCAGTGGACCCCACTTTCTTTCAACATCCTGTGACTGAGAAATTCCATGCCCCCATTGGAGTCGCACAATATCTATCAAATGAAGACTGGCTTAAACGGCTTGAAGGAAATAACCCAACCCAACCTGCTCTCAAACGGGATCATCGCCCTCGGAGTGGAAATGTCAAACTCTCTGTTCGTCCTGTCTCATTTGTTGGTGGGCGGATTCCTGTGGTTGGTGACTCCCACGTTTGCGGTTTGCGAACCCGGAAAGAACTAGGCGACTGTTCGGTCTGGACGTACCCTGGCTTAAGAGCAGAACAACTGGTGGGTAAACTAACAAATTTACTTCAACATGAACCGGACAACCTAACTGTAGTCTTGTGTGTTGGCAGCAACAGTATCGAGGCAGACGGGTCAGTAACCACTGTTGGTCACATCAACAATGCCATTTGTACTGTGCAAAACCTCAAACCCCGTGCAAGGATCATTTGCCGTGGTATCTTGCCGCAACCAGGCACTTCTAAGTTGAACAACGCCGACCAAATGTACAATAACCTAATTAATACCAATAGTGAATTGTTTCGCTTGTGCACGTCGGCCCGGGTGGGGTTCCTATCAGTCTGGAACCTTGTTTTATCTAGTCCGGGTTGTTTTGCCCATGACGGTTTACATCTGACTAGAAGGGGTAAACGAATTTTCTCTGACGAGATTTCTGAATCTGTTTTTAACCCTTCGTACCAGGGAAATTGGGGCTTGTAATGGGTGTACCCACTACCATCAACCAGGGTGTCCGCCCAAAGTCGATTCACCATCTTAATCGGATTAAGAATTGCCTGGATTTGTCTTGTTCCTTGAATTGTGTACTCTTAAATGCTAGGAGTGTTTTTGCTAACTTACAAGCGTTTCACTTTTTATTGTCATCCAGAGTTTTTGATCTTGTCTTGGTTACAGAGAACTGGCTTATGTGGGAACATACTGACAACCTTATTACTTACCCGTAGAGACCGCGGCAGTCGAGGTGGCATTATCCTTGTTGCGGTTAGGACGGGTGTGTCATTCTCTGTGGTGGGTTCGGGCATCCAGAGTGAATCACTATGTTTGATCTGCCCCAGGCCAAAGTGCGCCTGGTGTTGGGCTATCTACCAAATAAGTTTGACCCTGTGGCGGTAGCACACATATGCCGGGAGATCACTAATTTTTCTGCTAATCATGCTCTTGAATTTATTGTGTTCGGGGATTTCAACATGTCATTTGTCGATTGGAGTGTCCCCTTGGCTTCACACCAAAATGGCCAATTTTTTCTTGACTGTGTATCAGGTTTAGGTTTAACACAGTTGGTACCATCCCCTACTAGGGGTAAAAATATTTTAGATTTGGTACTTGTCGAAACAAATCGTACCGTGTTTGCAGTGGAGGTCTTGGAACACCTGGGTCTTAGTAACCATTGCATGGTTGGATTCATGTTATCCTGCTCCATCATTCCTTCTAGGGTAAATGGTGTTCCGAAACCAAGACTCAATTTCGATGACATTAGACCCGAGTTGTGCAGCGTACCCTGGGCCACTGAATTGTTGTCCATTAACGAGGTTCATACTATGTACTCTCATTTTCTATACTTAATACGTCGTTGCATTGATAATAGTTCTAAACGTCAATGTAATACCATAAATCCCAACAATAATTACAATCGACATATCCCGAAAGCAATCCTTAAATTAAATAGATGTAAACTTAAACTTTGGAAAATCTACAGGGCTGCACACACTGAAACCAACTTGTCTCGTTACAACTGTTGTAGGATTGAATACTCCAGGGTTGTTCGGGATCATGAAATCAAACTTGAACAAGCATTAATTTCTAAGGGAAATTTGTCTATTTTTTATAATTTTGTGAACCGTAAACTGGGTTCAAGCAAATCCATCCCCCCTTTAAAATAAATTCTGACCTGGTTGAAGACGCTCTAAGTAAGGCTAATATTTTAAGCGAGGGGTTCGCAGCCAATTTTACTTTTGGTAATGGCGATAACCGTCCACTGGAGCCTACCTTCGATGGCATCCTTTGTGGTGAATGTCCAACTGTAACTGCTGAAACATTTTTACATATTCTTTCAAATATAAATTCTAGTACTGCAGTTGGGCCCGATGGTTTCTCGGCTCACTTTTTCAAAGAGGTCAAACACGAAATTTGCATTCCCTTGTCTTGGATTGCTGACCTCTCCCTTAAATCTGGCAAATTGCCCTCACTGTGGAAAAAAGGCAGAATTTCCCCAGTTTTTAAAAAGGGGGATTCATCCAACCCGACAAACTATCGCCCAATTGTGATCACCTGTGTTTGCTGCTAAGTGGTCGAGATGATTATCAAAGAAACAATGTTACTTCATCTGGGCAGTCAACACTTGTTGGTCAATGACCAACATGGTTTCTTGCCAGGTCGCTCCACGGTTACGCAACTTCTTTGCGTTCTGGACGAGTGGACCTCGGCTATCGATTCGGGGATTCCGATTGATATTGTATACTTGGATTATGCTAAGGCATTCGAGTCTGTTACTCACACTAAGCTGTTGAATAAATTACAAAATAATTTTGGCTTTACGGGTTTACTTTTTGATTGGTTATCTCGGTTTCTTATCGGTAGAATCCAGTGGGTGGAACTCAGCGGTGTCCGATCTGGCCCTGTGGATGTGTCCAGTGGGGTCCCACAGGGTTCTGTCTTGGGCCCACTGTTGTTTATACTTTATATTAATGATCTTAGACCATTTGACGCAAATGTCCAATTTCGTAAATTTGCTGACGATGTCAAGCAATTCAGTAAAGTTTATGCCCATGTTAGCCACTCTATTCTTCAGGACGAACTGTTCAAACTTAAGGCCTGGTCGGATCGTTGGCAGTTGGGTCTGGCACCTGACAAGTGCAAAGTCCTCCATCTGGGGAGACAACATTTTTTGTACGATTACAAACTTGGTGGTACAGACCTTTTACAGTATGTCGACAACATTAAAGATCTTGGAGTTTGGATGTCTAGTGACCTCAATTTTACTTTGCATTGTAACAAGATTGTCTATTTAGCACGCCATAGAGCTGCCATCATCCGCAAATTCTTTCGGTCTAGGGATCCAGTTAATTTGGTGATGGCTTTTAAAGTTTATGTACGTCCCTTACTAGAATATGCCAGCCCAGTGTGGTCTCCACACCTATTGAAAAATATTGACCTCCTTGAATCAGTCCAATGGAGGTTTACCAAATATTTAAGTGGGCTCTCGGACAAACCCTACCTTGAGCGGTTGGTTATCCTAAACCTGGAAAGACTCGATTTGCGGAGACTACATGCCGACCTGTGTTTTACTTTTCTATTAATCCGGGGTCTTTTAGGTATTGATTATACCATTTTTTTTGAACGCCGTTCCACAGATCGTACCAGGGGTCACCCCTGGAAACTCGTTGTTGACACGTGCAGACCCAACACGAGAAAATTTTTCTTTTGTAATCGTGTGGTAGCATGTTGGAATTCCCTTCCTGTGCATGTGGTGGAGGCTAATTGCATTGTTAGCTTTAAATCCCGCCTTAAAAGGGTGAACCTCACTAACTTCCTGCCTAGGAAACTAGCTTAACTGTTCTTGTTAATCTTTGTGGTTTCGGTATTGGGTAATTTAGGTTTTAGTCTTTTGTGTTTTACCTTTTTTATCTTTTTGGGTATGGTATATTTGTACCAGGTTTGTTTGCTTTTAAAACTGCATTAGTTTTTAGTATTTTGGTATTTTTTTTTGTACTCTGGAGATTGTAAGTGGCCTGCCCTTTTGACTCCAATTGTATTTACTGACAATAAATAGTTATTATTATTATAATAATTATTATAAGTAAGGTGTCATTATTTAATTTTCTTTCTCTTAAAGAGTTGTTGAGACTGGTGATATGGCAATTTAGGAATGAGTTTGCTAATGAAAAGATGTGATCTATAGCTTTATCTGGCATTGTTTACAGTAACCAGGCACATGTTATGACAAATAACATTGACCGCAACAGGTAGCTTTCGACACATTGAGCCAAGCATAGTACGTGTACAGACCGAGCATTTATTTCGGACATTTGCCTCTATTCGCTGTTGCAACAACATCATTGTTACATTTTGAGCCATACATACTTAAATATATTCCAAACAGTTCAACCTTACATACTTAAATAGTATGTTTAATCCCTACATATTTTAAGTATATTCCAAATAGTTTAGCCTTACATACTTAAACATATTCGAAACAGTTATGGATTTCTTGAGCATATTCAAAACGGTCAAGCCGTATGTACGAAAATATATGAAAAACATTTGATCCTGACCTACTTAAATGCACAGACAGTTGAATCGTAAGTACCTAAATGTATTCCAAATATTAACCTTACGTTCGAAGCAGTTGAGCCTTACATAGTTAAACATATTCCAAACAATTCAGCCTCACGTACAGTACTTAACTGTGTTTCAAATAGTTGATCGTTACACATGGACGTTTATTCCAAACAGCTGAGCCTCACGTTCTTAAAAGTTTAAACAGCTCAGCATTAGGTACTTAAATATATTCAAAACAATTGCACCTTATGTACTTAAATATATGCCAAACAGTTGAACCTTACACACTGAAATATGTTCCTCCAAACAGTCGAGCCTTACATACTTAAATATATTCCAAACAGTTAAGCCTTACATACT
>JAHWFP010045833.1:0-12298 GCA_023313725.1 Lithobius niger | reverse complement strand
CTTTTTTATTTTTCTTAATATAAAAAAATGTTTCCTACAAAAGATGTCTATCTTTTTCTGAGTGAGAAATCTTGTCTCCTGGTAAATTTTGCTAACTTTGAATCTTCTCCAGTTATTGCCAAAAAACCGAAAATCGAGCGTCATTTTCCAAGATGGCGGCTGACGCACAGCTTGGATTTATGGGGACTTTTAACAGCGTCATCAGCAAGGCATCACTAACTACTGTGCCAAGTTTCAACTTCCTGCTAATTTCTTAGGTCGAATTTCCTAAAATTCCTCCACTATAAGTTCCCCAGACCCAAGCGTAACCATATGCCACGCTTCAGACACAGTAGCCAGGAAAGCGAAGCACTTAACCTTTCCCAAAGTGCACACTTAGCTTGTCACAAGGTATGACTGGCAGTGGCCACTGGCATTTGTTAGAGACGCCTTTTAGCAGTTTTATTACGTACGAACTTCCTATATGCCCGGCAATCGGCCAACCACCAGACAAGGTGCACAGAATTAGAAGACTGTTGACTACCATGTTGCTTGTTAACATGTCAGGTGCCTGGGACTTATTAGGTGCCTTTTCAACAATGAATAAGGCGAAAGTATGGCAATAAATATAGGCAGGAGCAAATAACGTATATGTAGTATACTAAGTGTGACCAAGCTGCTAAGCTTGTTTTTATAGTATTCCAGGTAACCATGGCAGGGCTCTGATCACGAAATTCGTAATTTTTTTGGATTTTGACGAAATGTTATAAATTTTATCATTAATTTTTATTTTGTGTCATAAATATCATGAAATTAAGGAATTAAATTAAATTTAGAAAATGCTGTAAACAAATTCACACTAAGAGTACGAACTACCATTACAAGTGACCCACAAGGAATTCAAGATGTCTAATGATGCCTTGTAGCCCCCCCCCCCCACCTCTTGTAATGTTTACAAGGTTTTGAAAACTAACTTATGTATTCTAAAAGGTATGGGATACAAACAAGGTTTAAAATTCAAACATTTGGAAACGTTTGTATACCCGAGTTCGAGGTACCTGACAGGTCCATCATAGGTTGTCCGATCCCTCAGCACACAATTTGTTTTCTGCAATGGATAAAAAAGGAACAAACGTAGGATACGAATGATTGTATACAACACACAAGCCTGAACTATCAACCGACAAATTGCTTCTACTTGGCTCTGTACTTTCACTTGACATTGCATCTTCAGACGATACAGAGTTTGCATTTGATGCTTTGTTTTCTCTTGGATTCTGTATTTTCTCCAGACGCTGTGTTCTCGCTTCGGCTACCCATAGTCTATGATTATGAGGAACGTTCCGTTCAGTCGATTTGGCAGAAAAACCATCCCAGAACTCTATCCAGAATGCCTTGCTTACAGAACGATGGAAATTTTGATTGCCGAGCTGACTTTCTGTTGGTTCTGCGTTACGTTAGGCCAAGCCAATGTGGCAGACGATCCAGCACTCAACTTTGCCACGCTGATATTTAATTGAAATCAAGCTCGTTCAGTTAGGCGATAATCCACTCAACGTGAAATTCTGAGTAGATAAGTGATTGGACCGTATCCACCTCTTGGTCGTGGGGAAGGAGAAGCAGGTTAGGGGACGCACGCTTCATTGGAAAAGAATCAGTACTGTCGTTCTGCGCTAGCTTGGACAGGCACCTGTTTGTTCCGTTCTGTTCATTGTATTTAGTTTTCTGTTTTCCACGTTATCGTTACAACGATAGGGTTACAGAATGATAGGCACTCCCTGCGGAATCTAGCTTGGACTCGACACCAACTGATGCATCGACAGGCACATCAGCGGATAGATCAGGGTCCTCCTCACCATAAAGCACAACTTTGAGATTTTTTGATGTCACTCCCTTATGGAAGGACGCACTACAGAAACGGACACATACTGCAGATGTGGCTTCGTTTTTGACAACGTAGGCATCTCGGAGGTCGGTTACGAACTGTAATAAAAAATGGGGCAACACTCGCGGAGAGCATGTCTGGGATGTGGTCTACGGTTTTACCGATGGGGACAAACTGAGAGAAACTGTGGTTAACGGTTTTGCCGATGAGGACAAACTGAGAGTAACCCGGCGTACGTTGATGTACTATGCTTCAAGAGGACCACTCTGGATTTTTCCCTTATAATTTTCTGGACACTTCCCAAACCCCGAAACTCTTCCTCAATTTCATTTTCGCCCACACAAAAGAGTAGCCAAAACACCCCACACATCTCCATACAACGGTATAACCTTAGGCAGCGGAAGCCATTAACCAAATAACTTCCGCTTACAACAATCAATTATTCCAACAATCGAAAATACCGTAGTTATTCCAATGCATGTTTCATTTTCGCCCACACAAAAGAGTAGCCAAAACACCCCACACATCTCCATACAACGGTATAACCTTAGACAGCGGAAGCCATTAACCAAATAACTTCCGCTTACAACAATCAATTATTCCAACAATCGAAGATACCGTAGTTATTCCAATGCATGTAACAATCAACCATTGGAACTATAAATAAAAGTTGCCTAGTATACTGTTATCGTTAAACGGGAAAGCGGCACGATTGTTGTCCTGTATCAGTGATCACTCTTACCATCAAAGCGTGTTTGCTCTCTTGGTGATCTTGGATTTTACAGAAATATTGTTCAATGTTGCCAAAATGTTGGTGGGATGCTGTACAGTTAAGAATTTCTCGCAAACGTGTTATTTGTTACTTTCTGTTAGGAAGTTTTGTGGCTATAACCCTATCAGTGCTTTTATGGATTACAATTTTCGTGGTGGGAATGTTTATAAGCCTACCTCGTAGCTTAGAAGGGAATAATCGTTTAGTGTTTACGAGGGAAAGACGCTTTTGTGCCAGGCCTGAGCAAGTGCATCTCTCCTATGGCTGTAAGTTAAGGTGAAAAAAATATTAAACCTTGAAAAACTTGGGTGACGACATAAATAATTTTCTAGGAAAAACACCTGCCACAGCGGTGTACTCACAGTGAGCAGCGAGAGATAAAGTTGTGGCTATTATGCTCCCGACTGTATTTCCTTTATACGAAATTCACATTGATTCCCACAATGGGAGTTTTTTTTCCTAGGTACCAGAATCTTCCTACAAAGTGCTTCCTATACTGTAAAAATGTCTTGTATGGTTACAAAATAGAATTTCAACCCTTTTTAATGCTTAAATTTACAAAACTATTTTGGCAACAAACTTTGTTTGTGTGTGCTTATAATATTAGAAAATTAAAAACAAATTCGTTTGAAGTTTAAGATAAGGTTTACATTTTCCTGCAAGGTTTAGATGCCACAGTGTTGTTGTGTTGTGCCCATTTGTATTTTTGAACACGGTTAGATAATGACTGGTGTGTGCATGCATAGTGTTACTTGAATAGATGACAACACTAAAACTAACATGTTATCAGTTAGGTGATGAATGAAAAAAAGATAAGTCGACTGACGAATACTACCAAATTAAACAGCGACCTAAATTAGTGGATGTTTGCGACTTAGTACGTCTAACTCGAGTTAGTTTCAAGCCATTTGGATTTTACTTTTACCAGTATTCATTACGCCATAACCTAAACACAACAAAGCAAATCCATATAAGTTAGGTTTTGTTCTGTTTTGAGGAGTCGAAACCATTAACGCTGCCCTCCCCTTTTTTAACGGGCAGTGTGTTTCGGCAGCTGAGCGGTAAGGTTTCACGCGGACTAAACATTAAGCAACGTTGGTGGCATTCAAAACCTTACCGAAAAATCTTGTTGGTGTTTCTTTTCTGTTTTGACCTCGTTTCAGTTAAACCTTAACTAAAACATCAAACGATTTCTTTTTGTGTTCTCATTCGTGATACTATAGCACACATGTTGTTCTTCTAATACTATTTCTTAAGAACGTAGATGAGCATTCGTAATCAAGGACCGCTATCCTTATGTAAGCCTCAGCATGACCTTCCGCGTTAAACGTCTAATTTTTAAACCCTGTAGTTTCCCCTAGAATTGACATAAACCAACGAAATTTTGTCATGGGATCGTGTCATAACTATTTCACAAGCCTCAGCATTACCTTCCATGTTAAATGTCCAACTTCGAAACCCTGTAGTTTCCCCTAGAATTGACATAAACAAACGAAAGTTGGTCATGGGATCGTGTCATATCTATTTCACAGCATTAAAAATTTTACTGGCAACAGTCGAAACGTTTAGCCTCCACAGCATAGTTGTTCCTTGTTGTTGTGTTGAGACTCTTTGCCGTCACCTGGAGATCGAACCAGTGAACCGATTTTTAAGTTCTATAGCTAAAAAACATAAGTTTGCTGTGACGTGTATATCATGTGACACGGTTAGTCCAATCAGACGGCCAAGCAGCCGTTGTTCTCGTTCCTCATTGGCTAACTCATGGTGACGTCACGGCAAACAGCCATTGCGCATGGTTTAGAGCTTTTTGAACGCTATTTAATGTGACCACAATGATGATGTTGTGTTCTTCTTGTTGGGGAAATATTGCTCTCACCTAGCGATCGAACCAATGAACCGATTTAAAATTTTTATGGCTTAAAATGTACGTATTAACAAGGAACAGGGCCTTTTGAACGTTATTTTAATATGACTACAATATTCTTGCTGGGGGAAATTTTGCTCTGACCTAGAGCTCGAGCTAATGAACCTATTTTCAATTTTTATAGCTTAAAACTAGGTATGAACCAGGCTTAGGGTCATTTGAACGCTATTTTAATGTGACTGCATTATTCTTGTGTTGTTGTGCTCACTTGGGAAATTTTGCTGTCACCTAGAGATCGAACCAACGAATCGATTTTTAACTTTTATAGCTTAAAACGTAGGTATGAACAGCCTTTTGAAGGCTATTTTAATACAATATTATTATTGTTATTCTAGTGGGGTAACACTTACTCTCACCTTTTTTTTTACACTTTTACTCTCAGGCGGCAAAGGTGGTAAAATTCAAGGAATTGTCAACTTTTTCATAAAAGCATGAAAATCGGCATGATTAATCTCCATGCCTGTAAGATCATTTTTAGTTATGGAGCCATTTTGAAATTTACCCAGGAGCCAAGATGGCGGTCAAAATGGTGGTTGAAAAACGGTTTTTTTGCTATAACTAAGTAACCGTCAACAAATCAAAACAAAAACAAAAACGTTCAGCACACAATTATGGACAGGCAAGGTGCTATACATCTTTTACGTAAAAGCAACCATCCAAATCGTGCGAACGCTTCTTTTTCGGTTGGTTGTTACAGTGATTTTCGGGTGCAAAGTGTACTTGCGAGCCCTACAATAGCCCTAAATGGACAGTTAAGGATATTCTGAAAGACAGGAATCTATTATTTCCATAACTCCTAACCAAAATTGTTTAGCTTAGCTTGGGACCGTCCTACGCCCATTTAAAGGTGAAGCGGTAATGGCATAGGTGGAAAAGCGTATGGTGATTTTTCGAATTCAAAGTGCTCTTGCGAGTCTTTATAGCCCAAAATGGAATGCTTAGGATATTCTAAAAGACTAGAATTTTTTCTTTCCGTCAGTCCTAATCGAAATTGTTTAGCTTAGCAAGAGACTGTCTTATGCCCATTTAAAATTGACGAGGTAACAGCATAGCGGCGAAAGCGTATGGTGAGTTTCGAATTCAAAGTGCTATTGTGAGCTCTAATAGCCCGAAATGGATATGCTTAGAATAATCTGAAAGATAGGAATCTATTAATTCCTACAGCGAAATTGTTTGCTTAGCAAGAGACCATCCTACGCCCATTTAAAGGTGATGAGGTAACGGCATACCGGTGAAGGCGTCTGGTTAGTTTCGAATTCAAAGTGCTATTGTGAGTTCTCTGAGAGCCTGAAATGGACATGCTTAGCATATTTTGAAAGATCTATATATATAATTACACAAGATCCGCAATGCAGCGGTCATCTGCATCTGCAGCGCAGCAGCAGCGCAGCAGCAAGCAGGACATACGATGCCATCTTTGCTATCTACCGACGGAACGGAAAATTATAAGAGTAGCAGCCAAGGCCCGCTGAGATAGTAGCTGCGCCCAGAACGCAACGGCCAGCAGCGCGAACATACAATGCCATCTACCGACCGAACGGCAAATTAAATGGGGGAGGGGAAAGCAAGACGGGGGGGGGGGGGGGGGGAACGAGACGACGTGGAATGAGCGAGGGACTCCGCTAGTAGATATATATTAGTTCCATAAATCCTAACCTAAATTGGTTAGCTTAGCTAAGGACCGCTCTGTGTACATTTAAACATCAAGAGGTAACGACCTAGCAGCGAAAATCACTGTAACAACCAACTGAAAAAGGAGCGTTCGCATGGTTTAAGGGTGCTGTATTTAAAATAACATTTTGTGATTGGATGGTTGCTTTTACGTAAAAGATGTATAGCACCTTGCCTGTCCATAATTGTGTGCTGAACGTTTTTGTTTCATATTATGCTTTTGATTTGTTGACGGTTAAGGATTTATAGCAAAAAAAACCGTTTTTCAACCACCATGTTTACCGCCATCTTGGATTTGACTGCGCCAGGGTAAATTTCAAAGTGGCTCCATAACTAAAAATGATTTTCGAATTCGAAGTGCTCTTACGAGCTCTTTAATAGCCCGAAATGGAATACTTACGATATTCTGGAATCCGGGATTTTTCTTTCCATCAATGCTAACCAAAATTGTTTAGCTTATACAATTATGAGCATTACAATGGCACTTTCACATCGAAAATAGCTGCTACGCCATTACAGCATTATTTGTAAGCGGGCGTAGGGCAGACAGTCCCTATCTATGCCAAACAATTTCGGGTAGGATTGATGGAAAGAATAAATTCCCAATTTTCCCATCTTACAGAATATCCTAAGCGTGTACATTTCGGGCTATTAGAGCACTTTGAATTTCGAAAATCACAATACTCTTTCGCTGCTACGTCGTTACCTCTTCACCTTTAAATGGTATAAGACGGTCCCTAGCTAGGCTAAACCATTTTGGCTAGGAGTGATGGAAAGAATAGATACCCACCTTTCAGAATATCCTAAGCATGTCCATTTCGGTCTATTAGATGGTTCGCAAGTGCACTTGAACCCGTAAATCACTATGACAACCAATTAAAAAAACCGAACTTTTGCGCGATTGAATGTAGATATTTGAAACACGATTTTGGGGTTGAATGGTTGCTTTTACGTAAAAGATGTATATACCTTCCCTGTCCAGAATTATGCGGTGAACGTTTTTGTTTCAAATTATGCTTTTGATTTGTTGACGATTAAGGAGTTATAGCACCATTTTGACCGCCATCTTGGATTTAAGGGCTCCTGGGTAAATTTCAACCACTGTTTTGACCGCCATCTTGGATTTACGGGCTCCTGGGTAAATTTCGAAGTTGCTCCGTATCTAAAAATGATCTTACAGGCATGCACAATCATCAAGCCAATTTCCATGCTTTTATGAAAAAGTGAACGATTCTGCAGCTCTGCCGTCTGACTACCAGAGAAGAAACCTAGGTGCGAACAAGGCCTAGGTCCTTTTGAACGCTATTTTCATGTGACTACAATATTGTTATTGTTGTTGTTGCTCTTGTTGAAGAAATTTTGCTTTAACCTAGCTATTGAACCAGTGAACCGATTTTCAGCTTTTATAGCTTATGACCAGGGACTTCTAAACGCCATTTATTGTGACTGATTTAACTCAAAAAGAGTTCATCTCAATTATCTCGCATCAAAATTATACTTTATTAGTATTAAAGAAGTGCTTAAGCGTATAAAATATGGATGTAAGCCTTAAAAACTTATTGCTCTGAAGGAACAGGTACAAGGAAAAGGCAGGTAAGCCATCAGTGTTGCACTAATACCTGTAAAAGAAGCTCCAGCTTTGTAAGCCTTAAAAAACGTAATGCTCTAAAGTAATAAATGCAAGAAAAAGACACGTAAGCCACCAACACTGCATTAATACAAGTAAAAGAAGCACCAATACGTACAAAAGAATACATACAAAAGGATATAAACAGTTTTTTGGGAAAAGCACAATCAATACAGCCCAATCTATAAAGCCGGCTTTAGAAAACGTGTGTGCGTGTACGCCCCCAACACTAAGGCCGGGTTTACGCAACGACTCGTCTTTGCATTCTCGCAGCTAGAATTTAATCACAATGGCAAAGTTGTCGTTGCCATGATAACAAAGCTATCTGGATTAGCTAAATCCGACATCGTTTGAGTAAATCTTTTAAGTCTTATAATCCGTGACAATAAGATAAAAATTCCTCCAGACGAAATTTTCACAGCCGATTCCGAACTCGGATTATTCAGTGTTTTCATCGCGAGTTTTCATTCAGTGTTTGGTGCGACATTGATGGTTTACAAGTCTTGTAACAGATCCTTTAGAGCATTCCTTTTTTAAAGGCTTAAAGCCGTATTTTATGCGTGTTAGCGTTTTTTTTAATACTAATATCTGTTATTTTTTCCTTGGAGATATTCAAGTAAACTAAGTAGCTAGACTTTTGAAGTCAGTTAATTGAGATGAAAAGTTTTTTGAGATAAATCCGTTGCATTAAAATGGCGTTTAAAAGGCCCTGGTCCTACTTTTTAAGCTATAAAAGTTGAAAATCGGTTCACTGGTACGATATCAAAAAAGCCTATGCCATACGGGTGGCTTTGGCTGAGTAGCTTTGTTGCCTAATGTACAGTTCCGGTCAAAAAAAAAACGCCTTTGTTATACGGAAGAAGTTGCAAGTTTAAAGTATGTGACACTGAACGAAATGTTGATATCTCGAAAACTACTGGACAGAATTAAATGAAACAAAAACTGGGTTGCTTATTATGATATCAGCTATATTTCTATACGTATTACATGTAATGGTAAGTCGCCAAATATAATTGGCCGAGCGAGCAACATGAGTTGATAACTAATAATATATCTTATTAATTACTGGATAGAATTGAATAAAACAAAAACTGGATTAATCGTTATGATATTTGCTATATTTCTATACATACGACATGCAATATTCAGCAGAAAAATATAATATGCAATTCAGACTGTTTCATGAAAATCCTTCCACTGGTTTTCGAGATATCATCAGATATTAAATTTTTCTCGCACGGCCAATTATTTTCAATCAATTAACGCAGTATTTAATAAGGGTAGAAAATCTAGAAAATCTTTGTTTCATGAATATCCGTCCAGTAGTTTTCGAGACAACTGAATTTCTCCGTGGTTGTTATTAGGACCCTCGATATAACGAAAAAGGGCGGAACTGTACCCTTGAAACATTATATAACAATGAATCTGGTCGTTTGGAGCTCCATAGGCCATGAATTACTTGCCCAGTATCGATTATTTTTACAAAAGCACAATCAATACAGCCCAATCTATAAAACCGGCTTTAGAAAACGTTGTGTGTGTGTGTGTACGCCCCCAACACTAAGGCCGGGTTTACGCAACGACTCGTCTTTGCATTCTCGCAGCTAGAATTTAATCACAATGGTAAAGTTGTCGTTGCCATGGTAACAAAGCTATCTGGATTAGCTAAATCCGACATCGTTTGAGTAAATCTTTTAAGTCTTATAATCCGTGACAATAAGATAAAGAATTCCTCCTGACGAAATTTTCTCAGCCGCTTCCGAACTCGGATTATTCAGTGTTTTCATTGCGAGTCGACATGGCTAAAACCGCCGCCATGTTGGAATTTCAGATGATTTCTAGCTTCGAGAATGCAAAGGCGAGCCGTTGCGTAAACGCGCCCTAAGACGAACACTAGTTTTCAATCTCTGCTGTAGATTTCCGTACTGATTCGTCGGATTTTAATAAATTTTGGTGTGCCTGTTTACCAATCACTGTAAGGCCTATAATTTGGTTTTAAAATATTAAAATTTGCGCGATACTTACTATGGGCATTACAATTTTCACTTAACATGGGAGATTGAGGTCAAACCGTACACTAACTGCCACCACTACGAACGCCTCACATAGTAATACGAAAGCAGCGGTGAGCACAGTGCAACCTAATGGATTGCATCCAAGCCCAGAGCACATAGAGATCGAACCGCTTCTCCGAACTACATACTTTATTTTGCCTCGAGGGTGGGTGTTTTCGTTTGTCATTATTAAACACTCTTGAAAGAAAAAAAATTGCCAAAATTATATGCTCAGTTTTGAGTTTTTTCATTCACTGAACAGACATTTCAATTCAAAATGCTTGAACACCCTTTACATTCTAGGATTAGTTTTTACATTGCTGATTTCTCATAAAATGTTTCTTAACTGGTCTGATGTTTGATGTGACGCATTTTCTTGCAGCGGATTCTTCAGAAATGATAGTGACTTGGGTTACTATGAAGCCAATGAAGAATTCTGTTTCTGAATATGGGATCAGAAACCTAAACCTCAAAGTAGAGAGTACATCAACTTCATTCAACGGGTCACATCGTGGAAGTCAACGATTATACTACGTTCATCGTGCCGCCATGACTGGACTCACACCTACGAAGGAAGTGTATTGTATGTAACTATTCTAATGAATTGCGTGTATTTACAAACGTAGCCTACTACTGATATCGCGAGGTTACAGCCTACTTAGATAGCTGATGGTACCATCAGATGTGTAGGAATATTAAATAATTTACCTTAGAGCTGAACTTTGATGCACCGTGAAAACGACTTGTAGCAGATAATGCATTATCAGAGTAACTCTCAACAGTTCTGCATTTACAAGTGGTCTTTATGAGTTTTTTTTAATTCCAGGGGAAGATTCCTGGCTTCGAGTTTTAGCCAGGTTAAAATATGTTCAGTAATTTTAGATAATCTGGGAGTTTCATGGGTGACAAAAGGTTGAGTTGCTTAACTTGGTTGGCGCAAGAAACCAGGCATTAAGACAAGTCAAAGGAAGGCCGATCAGTTTGTTACCTTCAGTGGTATTATGAGCGTGTTGTGTTTCTTTATCTAGAAATATTAAGTCTACGTTTTCGTATTGTCGATTACTACAATTAGTTATGCTACCAGAAGTTTGGGAAATTGTACATGTCGCTAGGGTTTACTGAGTAGTGTGATGGAGAACACGTTACTGTCATGTTACTGGTAATGTTACTGTTACTGTCATGTTACTGGTAATGTTACTGTTACTGTCAATTGATCTTGGATTAAAATCCCCAGCCGTCTAGCTCAATATTTGTGGAGCGTGAACATCATCTTCCCCTTCCCAGAACTTCAGTACTAAGTTCTGGATCATTGCAGTAGCAGTCTCGTCGCATGTTCGTTCCTGTAATGGATACATTGGTTTAAATCCGAGGTGGTGTTCTTGGTACTGCCCTGAAACGATGGTGTAACATCTTGCTTTATGCATTTTGGCAGTGTTATAAACTTTAACGGTATCTACCAGCCCTTCAGCTTTAAGTAGCTGTGCAGCCTATCGTTAGGTTTGGAATCTAGCTTGTCTGGTTTATTAATATATTAATGCATGTGTGTTAATGCAAAGGAAATAACAGAAATCCGCCGACTAACATATTTTAAACTGTGTTAAGCCTGGCTTGAAATGATACTGTACACAAAAAAAGAAGAAAAAATTCAATGAATCCCTCAATGCAGTTGTAAAGCTACAACAGTGTTATTTCAATTACAATAACAAGTTGTAACACATTGTAATAAATTGTGAACGTGATCTATTATCAACAGGTTTGTCTGTGCGCTCATACTGACAATTTACCGTTTTTTAAGATTATCGTTGTGGCTGCCCTAACTGCTGGAGTGCTGTCTTCACCTTCAGACCTATGCAGCAGGGTAATGACTGGAGTCCCCGTTTCCTGTTCTATGGCGATTTGGGATTGGCCAATGCTCAGGCATTTGCCTACTTGCAGAAGGATGTAAATGAACAGTTGTACGATGCAGTTCTTCATCTCGGTATGAGCTCAGAAATATACATTTATTCACTATTTATTTTATCATGGCCAGTTTGGTGGTGAAAATTTGCCTCGTAAGTTCAGTTTTTATTGAATTGTGACGGTTGCTCATTATCTAATCTCGAACCATTTGCTTTAGTTTAGGGAAATGAAATAAAGTCATTATAAAGTCATTTGGCAGGAAGTCTATGCACGTGCCCCCCAGCCTCATCCCAAAAGTAAAGACGACTTTGTCTTATGCGCGGCCTGGTGCCAGCCCTCCCTTTTAAAAAGTGTCAATTTGGGTCTGCCAGTTGTTTCAAACTCATTAAGATTGTTGAAAATGTGTGAGCTTCCGGGGGCTCTGCCGCGGACTCTGCTGGGGTTGCTGACAATGCTCCCCCAGCCCCCTAACTGGAAAAGGTTGTGG
>JAHWFP010045772.1:0-10236 GCA_023313725.1 Lithobius niger | reverse complement strand
GATTATTGATAAAATTATTCTTAGGAATTGGTATGAATGTTATAAGTCTTTGACACATTACTCAATGTTAAATGCCTTACTGCATGGATGCAGATGGTGAATGCTTGGGAATATTTTTCGTAGGATTTGAGAAAAATATGCGTGCTTGCCATACGAATGCAGATGGTTATGGCTAATTTTGGAAACCACCTTTGATTTAGGGTTGATAATTATTCGTCTACCAAATGAAGCAAACTGGTAATGGTTTACCTTAGGAAAACTTCGGTTAGCATTTAGGAAGAACATTATTCATATGATCACTGACGGATAAATCTAGGAAAACTAATCTCAAGATCTATGTTGATAATTATTAGTCACTAGTTGAACACAGATGACAATTAAAATTTAGGCAAATTAAGTTGCTGCAGTAGTTACTGAATGAAGTCTCATGTAGACTCGAATAGCCATACTTTCTGCGACACAGATGGAAGAACAATTATTGTCCATATAAATTTGCTGTCAATTACATTAGTATCACTTATTGCCTCCGAACAAACAATCCATACCATCATCCCATCATCTGACAATTTTCATTCGGCACTGCTACATGAAATGACGGTAGGGTAATAAGAAAGTTACAGCATGGTTTGCACAATGTGTCGGTGTGGGCATTTTAATACACACTTTCAGTGGAACGATGTCCTCGAAGGTATAGAATAACTTCGGGGGCTTCGCCTCCTCGGACGATTCCACACCACCTCGAACATCACTCTGCCAAAAGTATGCAATAAATCGCTTACACCGGCACATTGTTGCAAAATCCATGTTATAACCATTACTTGTAGCACTTTTTTCCCCGAGTCCCATGTGTATCCAGGTCAGAAACGCAAGTTTATCCTCTATCGTTTAGGCATAGAGGCCAGGGTGCTGTCCATTGTTGGGCTTTGCGTTTGACACCTAATGTGACAAGACAACCAGATTCTAGTTTTACTCAATCTAAGCCTGATCACAACAACAAAACTGGGTGACTTTATAGTAAGCAGCCCATATCAGGCACTAATAGTAATTTATTCCTGCGTACTAGCACTAGTAGCTCCAAGGGTTCTGACTGGTTAGTTTGTACCCTCAACACTAACTAAAGATTCATTGATAGACACATCAGATTTATATGCGTCTGAACAATGAGCTCCAGCCAAGGTATTTACGCAATGGCAACAGGCCATTTGCACAAAGCATATGGCCATCCAACTGGTTAACAGTTGGCTCCATTGCTTCACATAATGGAAAGATACATTGCAAAGTTGGCTTCATGATGTTAGCTGCATTACGATGCAACAGCCTGTCATATTTCTCCTCCCCTAAGTTTTTGGCCAGGAGAGTTGAGCCTTACGCCTAACTTACAGTGAGATTAATATATTCAGTTCAAGCACATGTATTATTCCGTATAGCTTTAAAACTATACAAGTTCCATTCAAAGTCACATTTCTCCTGGCACTGTAAAATTCTCTTATGGTCGGTCAGGAATTCGCTTGAAGTTAAGACAAAAATATAAAATGCAAGGAAATTCATGTAACACATTCCTCTATACTCCTCATGTAAGACTGGCACTAAAAGCTCATAAATTCGAGAGAAATACAAAATTCTGCTCCAGTCGAGGGATCACAATGTACATAAGTCAAGTTGAAATGGCTTAACCAAAATCTGAAGGTCCATTACCACCCACCCACCCTTGCTTTTCGTTCCACCTGAAACGTCCACTCGCAGAATATCACTGGACGTCGTCGTCGTACGCTCCAGCGGAGTTCCCTGAAGAGCTAGCCATGGCATTGGTGTTGCCCTTTGAGTGCCACAGAGTGAACAGTGAGTGGGACATCCCATGGGTTATTCATGGGTATAGGCAAGTCGTTTGTGGCAAATTCTTTGGTTGGGAACTTGCGATGAAACATGGGTCATCTTTGGTAATGGCGATTGCATGGATTTGAGGTCTACCGTGACTTTCCTTGGTGGTTTCATTTTCCTTTCTTTGGATCAGTGTTGCCGCATCTTCCTTCCCCTCTTGCTGATTGGACCGGACTGGGCTTGCTGACTATCCTGTTTCCCCCTTGTTTGAAGATTCGGTTGCTGCAGACGTGGACTCCCTCATGGCGGTGGTTTTCTTAGGCCGAGGTTTGTAGTGGCTGACAGCTGTTGACCTGCACCCTGGTGCTATACCTTGGATCAATCCTGTACTGTGGTGGTGCTGTGCCTCTTCTCCATCCTAGACTGCTGCTGGATTTTTGGCCCCCCAAAATTGGTTGCATGCTTCACATATATTACTCATCACCTGGTACTGTTGGCTGCCAGAGCTGTTGTGGCATGCTTGTCCGAGGTGCCCCCCTTTATCCATGATCCTCGTGGTTTGCACTACTATTAAGTGGCAGTTGTGGTTTTGGAAATTCGGCACAAGGATTTCGTGCAAACTACCATAAAGCCTTGGGTGCACTACACATTCCTGATTCCACCCATTTCAACTCGGATTGTTCCTCCATGCCACGTGCTGGTACAAGACAATTGTTTAGAGCAGGGCGAGGAAAGAAGGTTGAATTACAGGTCCACTTGCTATAAAAAAGGTCGCAAGCAAAAAAAAAGGGTTGTTACGGAATTGTGATGACGACTGGCCTATGTTATTTCCCCTTCCTTGTTTTCTCCACCTTGTTTATTGGGGTGGGGACTAACCCCTGCCACCACCCCACTCCACGTTTTGTGATAATAGTCGGGGCCAGCTCACACCAACCTCAAATTTCGGTATATTGGTAGTGACGCGATCCCTTTTAAATGCTAGGATCCCATTTTATACCAATTTAGTCTACCTTATACGTATAATCACCATGCATGCGCAATGGTTATTTATTCAGTGTTGTGTCTTTTTTAATTTGTATTATTATTACATTTTCAACTTTCAACTGCTGTTGTGATGTTTTTAATTTAGGTGGACGACTCCAATTAGGTTCATTAGAAATGTCAACGCCTTCTTTGTAGCAAGGGTAATTTAAAGGGCTACCACTGTGTGGGAGTTATGGCTGTTTTACTAGGGGATTGTACCGTTCAATTTTTTTGCTTATTTTCAACTCTCTATTGCTGTTGTGATGTCTCCAATTTAGATGGATGACTCCAATCAGGCTCACTGAAAAGAGGGAATTCCTTCTTTGCAGCAATAGTAATTTAAGGGACCTCCTGTTATTAGAAACCAAGCTATGGCCGTTTTACTAGGGATCCCTTTTTTGCAGCAAGGCTAATTTAAAGGGCCTCCTGCTGTTAATTAAAAGGACTTACACCCGTTTTACTAAGGGTTAGTACAATGTCACCGTTCGATTTTTTGCTCATTTTTAACTGCAGTTGCTACATTTCTAATTTAGGAGGATGACTCCAATCAGGTTCACTGAAAGGAGGGAATACCTTCTTTGAAGCAATGGCAATTTAAGGGACCTACTGCTATGAGGGACCAAGCTACACCTGTTTTGCTAGGGTTTGGTAGCACTGTCTTCAGCTGGTTTCCTAGGGGTTGGTATCACGATCTTCAGCTTTTAACTGCTGTTGTAACATTTCTAATTTAGGTTGACAACTTCAATAGATTCGTTAGAAAGGTGATAATGGCGTCTTTGCAGGAAGGTTAATTTAAAGGATCTACCACTGTTAGAGACTGAGGTACAACCATTTTGCTAGGGGTTACTAAAACTGTCACCATTCGATTTTTCGCTCATTTTCAACTTTCAACAGCTATTGTGAGGTTCGTAATTTAGTGGAAGACTCGAATTAAGTTAATTTGAAAGGTTGGAAGGTCTACTTGCAGCAAGGGCAACTGAACGTGTCTCCCACTGTCAGGGACCAAGCTGCACCTGTTTTACTATGTGCTGGTATAACAGTCACCATTCAATTGTTCAAGAAGAGAGGGGGGTTTCTTAATTTAAACGGTTTGCCAGTGTTAGCATAACCACGCCCTTTCAATTATCCTTGCTGCAAAGAAGGAATGCCCACTTTTTGAATGAACCTAATACGAGTCATCCTTTTTAATTATAAACATCACAACAACTGTTGAAGTAGAAAAGAGCGGAAAAATCAAAAAGTGACTGTGATAGCAGCCCATCGTAAAACTGGCATGGCACAGTTCCTAGGAGTGGTAGACCTTTTCAATTACCCTTGATACAAAGAAGGCATTCCTACCTAAATCGACCTAAATTATAGACACTACAAACAGCAGTTGAACATTGAAAATGAGCAAAAGGTCGAACGGTGACAGTGATACTAACCCCTAGTAAAACCGGTGTAGCTAAGTTCTGAACAGTGGTTAAACAATCAACCTAGAATAATACTTTATTTCCATGCCCCATAATGAGCTATCATTATACGCTGTTATGAAAAGGTTTCACTGTAAAAATAATACAAATTTTAGAAAGACAACATTGAATAAATGACGATTGTGTAAGGTACACTAAACTGATTTAAATGAAATCCTGGCATCCGGAGCTTCTGACACCAAACATGCACATAATTAGTGTGAAACCATTCGCTATTCCAATATTAGTTGCGCATCACCACCAATCAGGACTGCCATATTGATGACGTCATATTGAAAAAGGCTCAGTGGTATGAACTGTATACCCTTCATTTTCGGTTTCAGCATTTGTTGTCCACGTAGAAACCATCAAAATGTATTGTATATACTGAAATTTGGGGTTAAGTTAGAAAAGCTGATTTGGGTTCCTGGACTATAATAAACCTTTTTCTGTGTCCTATGTTTACTCATTCATTGTTTAGCTAGTTTCTTTTTAAAAACGTCTCAGAAAAAAATGCCGTATGATCCCCATTTCAACCTTGTCAAGATATTTTTTTTTCCGGGGAACAGCCCAGTTATCAGCTGAGAGAGTGCTCAAGACCACGGATTAGTTGGGTTCTGTCTTCTGTTCTATCCACTTGGGAGTGAATTTACTACTTTTGGACGCAGAACTTTGCATAGCAAATACAAATTTCTGGAAATGAAGATCTCATTCACTGTGAGAGGAAGTGAAACAATGGAGCATACGTTTTATGCTCCTCGACAACATTAGTCCGAGAATGGATGGGATGCGTAATTGGTTTCATGCCCACACTTTAACTTTTTTCCAACAATGGACCTTTTTTTGTGGCTACTGGTGTGGTTTGTGGACCACACCAGTAGCCACAAAAAAAGGTCCATTGTTGGAAAAAAGTTTAAAAAAATCCCCATCTAAGGACTACATCCTTTACACACTCGGCAACTTATTTTGTGTTGGCCTTCCTAAGAGCAAACAATTTTAGGCAAGAACTGAAATCGTTCAGGAAAATAAGCATCCATTTTCTGCCTCCCTTGGTTACTGGTAAAGGCTCAATGAGATCCAGGGACATTAGCTTCCAAGGAGTATTAGGAGGATTATTGTCTTCAAAAGTCCAGCAGGCTTAGAATACCAGTTTTGCAAAGGGGGTGATTGAGGCTTAATGGCGCGTCAACATCTAGGTCATTATTGCAAGGCTGGCACTTCTTGCAACTGTGTAGAACTCTTCAATATCCTTCTTCATGCCAATCCATCCTATCACCTCCTGGATATTTTTTTTATAGTTTTAAAGACTCCAAAATTGCTTCCCAGTTGAGTAATAGACTGCAGGAATGGTGTGGCGACCTTTGGAAAACTATGCTTTGAAATGTATATATACCTTCAGCTACATCGTGCATGTTATGTGGAACCTGAGTTTTGCACAAGATCGCATCACGTAAGCAGTTTCTCTGGAATGGGTCGGTTCCACCATCAGCTGATGCATAGTCAGCTACTTTACCTAACCTGGATTGGTAACCATAACCATTTGTCTTCATCCTGCCCCTTCCAGGTTCAGCGCAAACTTGGAAATCCAACAAGATTCTCAGCCACCTTTACTTGTTCTACATTACAGCCGACTAAAGTTATGGTAGTTTCAGTTTCGTCCTCGTGCGTTCATAGAATGCATTGACCACTCGGTTCAAACTGCCCCTTTGTAATGGAATTCAAAGTCTATTCCTTGAAGTTCTAGAATCCACCTGGCTAATCTCCCAGGACGCTGTTTTAAAGCATTCAGAAAACTGAGCCAAATGGCCATTTTCAAGGAGGAAGGGCATTTCTTCAAACTAAGGCCTAAACTTCTGAACAGCAAACATTACGGCACCCAGTTCAACCTCCGAAACACTGTACCTTTTCCCACATTATCCCTGTGAATCACCCCTATGATCCCAGTTATCATTCCTGATATCGTAGTTAAGACTAGTCCGACTTCAAATATTTCCATCCTCAGTTCTGACCTACTTGGTGGCAGACTGTTGACATGCTGAGGTTCTTCATGTCTCCTCATGTCAACATCCGGTTCCTGCTAAACTGGCTAACTCAACCATGGCCACAACAGATTCTCCTAGACACTCGGACCTGATGGCTAATGGATAACATGGACGAGGATCCCACAGCATCTTCTTGTCATCAACAGTTTGTGTTGGGTGTCTGTTCGCTAAGTATAATGTGGAGTGTACTGGCCAGCGCTCGTTTTTTTTTTATTTTATTGGATATTGCAAGGCTGAGCTTCGTCATTCATTCCATTCCAATTTTTGGTTTTCAAGCAGTTTTCTAGCCAACCCTTGATTTCCAGGATTTGGATGGAATCTGCCAAATTCTGGAAATCAGCAAGGTTTGGTTTTCCAATTCACTCATTACCTAAATATCTGCACAGTCTAATCTTGGTGGCGACAGACGGTGTTCAAAGTCAGAAAATTGTGGCTGAAAAAAAATCCGTCTTCACTCCAGGAGTAATTTAGATCGTCTCCATTTACATCTATTTGTTTAGTATTCTACCCTCCTCATTTTTTGCTAATTTTCATGCATTTTCATGCAAATAAAATAGCACGGTTGTCGAGTCATTTTAGTGCTACAACATACACTGTTTTATTGGAAAAAATTGAACTTATTCATTCACAACCCGTCTTCCTAAAATCTCATTAGCCAGAACAAAATTTAAGAGGAAGTCGTGTTGGGCTCAAATTGTAAACAAAGAAAGACTTCCTGTACAAACTTGGTCTTCACGACTCTGCTGAGTCTCGTTAGCCAGAACAGAGCTTGTGAAAAGGCTACATCAGAACATTTTTTTCAAGCGTTTCAAGTCAAAAATGTTTATGCTTCAGTTTAATTTACTTAACTTTGAAACAGTTTGCTTTTCCAGAGCAAAATCAAAATTCTTAAGATTATTCACATCAGCGCTTCACAAGATTTAGACCCATCAGCCTAAACTTAAGCGTTCATGTTTTCAACTCTTATTTAAAAATTGAGCTTCTTCACTTCTTAATTCTTTCATTTCTATGGAACCACAGGTTTGAATTTCCCTACAGTTAAGATGTGCGTGTTATGTTAATTTTAATTAAAGTTCACCACCTTATTCAGTGAACTGTTGAAAAAAAAATGGGCATTTCATTTTCATATTTTTCCTAAAACCTTATGGGCAGTAGTACGAACGAATAAAACATAACTGGCTTTTCATGATTTTCACAATTTTTCTACCCTGAAGGCTTGAAATTCTGAATTTCTATCCTGATGGTTTAGAGATCATGGCAGGCACCCGCAACACGCAACACTCAATGCGACGAGACACATCACCACACACTGATCACCACTATAAAACTGGGGGACTTTATAGCAAGCATCGCGTATTAAGCACTAATAGCAGTTTATCTCTGCATACTAGTCCTAGTTGTGCCAAGGGTTCTGACTGGTTAGGTCGAACTCTCAACACCAACTGAAAATTAATTGCCAGACACGTATTTATATGCTTATCTTAAAACGGCACTGGATTAAGCAGTTAGGTGCACTCCCTGCGTACTAACTAGCACTTGGTCATTAATCAGTTGACAGCTATTGGACGAGTGCATGGTCACTTCATGTGCTGGCAAAGAAGGTTTTAGCTTTGTGATGTTCCTTGCATTACGATGTAACAGCCTGTTAGATGCCTGCTCCATTCAGGTTGCCAGTAAACCCTCACAAATCCTCACAACCTTCCAAGGACTTATATGTCGTTCTCCTTTTTGTGTCAGGCATCTGTTAAGGGATTGTTAAGGGATTAAACAACTTTTTTTTAAAGATAAGCTTTGTGCTTTTGTGCTAACTCCTTGGGCATTAGAATGAATGCTGCATAGTCACTTTTAGGGTCGCAATTGAACATAGGTCAATTTGGTATTATCTCCTCTTAATCAATAGGCTAGGGTGTTGTCAACTGCCATTCTTTTCTCAGTATGGTCAGGTTACCAGGGAACCCTCACCAAACTTGAATTGTCGCTGAACATCTTTTTTTCGTTCTTGTTACAGGGGTTCGAAGTGGTCACCAAGAGTTAATAACAAAACTCGATGTTGTATTAGGCGTTTATCATTTTACCTTTTACCGACAGTCATGTCGTCAACGTTTATTACACTGACATGGTCATTTTACCGACTGTTAGTTTACCGACTCTTTCAGTTTACTGACTAGGCCGTTTTTCCGACAATCATTTTACCGACAAAAGGCATACGGAAAAAATCACTTGACTGGCAATCATTTCACCGAATATTAAAAATTTTTAATTTTAAATACGTGGCTAAAATATACGTATGGTTTTGGGTTGTGTTCGATTTCTTAGCAAGACACATAATTAGCAGAGATGCTCCATTATTTCCTCCCTTTATGTGATAATTACCTGGCTGTATAAATGAAGCAATGCCACGAATGCAAAATAACGCGAAAGCTTGGCACCGATGATGATAAATTTTACTTGGTCATTAGTTTTGTCTACCATATTCTAACAAGCCGATTTAGAGTTGCACAGGCCAAAATTGTGGCTACAGTACTTTAAAAATTACAGTAATTCTTACCCCGATTGCAAAGTTGCTGCGAGGGTTGTACATATCTGGAATGGGTGCCCAACCGTTCGTGGCAGGATTGTATTTTTCTGCACTACACATTCTCGAAATGCCGTTGAAACCACCTGTAATATAAAGCATAATATCACGAATGAAATAGATGATTAGGTTCTACAAGGTAAGGTGGCCTGACGGTTAGTACTGGTATCTCATTTTGATGGAGGTGCAGGGTTTGAACTTTGCCATTTACAACAAGAGAAGGGCCCCGTGATTCATAGTGCTCATGTCGTTTGTGGCATGTAACAAATTCTAGGAATTTTCGATCGGGATTACTTAGAAAAATTGTCAAATCTCCAAAGATGAAGATTTGGTTAGGGAATGCATTTAGCTTGGCCAAAACCTATCCTACCCATGAAATGAAAAATTTTCTTACAACTATGAATTTTTTATATATCACTTCATGGTTGGTTTAAAATCGTGGATTAGAACAGGTTCGAGAAACCTCTCACCTGCAGATCAGACCTTAAAATAAGTAATGGCAGGAAAGGCTGTGAGCCCTTTTTTGTTAAACAGATCAGGTACCTTTTTAAAAAAAAACATTAAGTGTTATAGACCTACTATGCAAATATACACGGCATTTTTGCGACATATAATTCGGTCATTTGAAACTGGAAGTATATAATTTCAACACAGGGTTCACTTATACCGCTTCCACACTGGACACCGAACACCGCCTTGGTGTCTGAGCCCCGACTTTATATCCCCAGGCAGAATCATGGTTTCACAAAGAGAATACCCGACATCCTTCTTTCCATACTCATTCCATACTTGACCCCGACATAGAGGCCTCGATCCGGACTTTAGGTAATTTTTCTCTCACTGCAACATTTGTGGTGCAATCGTTGTTCCTTTCTACTCTCCCTTTCCCTTGCCTCCTCTTCCTGCTTTCCTTTTATCTCGCTCTTTATCAGTGCTCCTAGAGTTAAAACATTACCCTAAAGCGCAGGCCGGCACACCAACCCTTTACACACTGAAACATAGCATCTGGGTGGAGTCTGAAGTCCCGAGTTCTACCAGGACTTACAAGTCGGGGACAGGCCCGGGACAGAGTCTGAACCCAGTGTGTAAGGCTCGAAGCCTGGCCCCGGACCGGGCCCGGACGTTACCTCAGTGTGGAACGGGTATTAGAGCCTCAGTATACCTGCATGCTACATATTTGAAGTTGAGGGAACACGGCGCAGGCTGGTTAAGACAGCTAAGATGCGGCTGATCAAACTTAGTGGGTCAGAGGAGGCATGTGGCTCGTGAGCGGATGGTGGCCATGGGTGGATATTAGGCACCTGTATTGATTTCAATACTCCTCGTC
>JAHWFP010045769.1:162057-189622 GCA_023313725.1 Lithobius niger | reverse complement strand
TTGCAAAAGTATGGCTATAATCATTACACATCGGGCACAAAGGAAAACGGTTTTCTAATTTTCCAATTGTATGCCAAGAGTTTCAAAAAGGGCCAAGAATCGCACGTGTTCCGACTTTTTCTTTTCTATCACCATGCAATGCAGCACGTGATAGAACACGCAGTAAATTAGCTTCCGTGACGTAAAATTAACACCAGAGCGCTCACAGCGCTATTTTTGATCGCAGACGTTCGTTCAAAGCCCCTGCGGACAACAGCAGAAATCCGTCGAGACAAATCCTTTCAGCTCCAGACACTAAAAGTTGAAGAATTCCCGCATTTTTTGTGCCGCCGTTACTAAATTAAATCGGCCAGCCTTCAAGAACACCAGCAAGCGAATGGTCTCATTTGGTCTCTATGCGACGAAACCCAATTCAAATAAAACTAGACGATAACCGGGCGTTAATGAATTTACACGGAAATTTAGACTCGCACGTAAATTACCATTAGGAAGAGGGAGCCACCAGCAGCAGAAGGCCTCTGTGAGGAGAAAGATGGCAAGGCAAGGAGAGCCGAGTTGGATGTAGCCTACGGAAGCTGTAAGGAGCCAAACCCAATTCAACTCGGGTGTGCTGCTAAATGTGATTTATCGTCTCCTTCTGCCATTAGCTTTTTAATTAGACTTGGGCCCAGCTTAAGTCTGTAGACTGTCACGGCCCTTCTGCCGGAAATGTACGGCCACGAAGCTAATGCCAATACACTGAGAAATTGCCCTGCGGGCCTGGCCTCATCGTAGATGCCTCCTACCGACACTTTTGGGAAACCTAAGTACCTCCGGAAAATTCAATATTATCTCGCGCCAGAAACGAGTTAAAAATCTTAAAGGAGGTAGGCTGTATATATTCTTTTTAAAGGTTAACTGATGCAAACCCCTCATACATTTTGCACAATTTTTAAGGTCGGCTATCAGGAGTTAAACATCGGTCGGAAAATGTTATCGGCTGTGATACCACGAGTGTTTCTATGAAATCCATAATTTGTGTGTTCAATTCTGTAGTGACTCATCCTGCCTCAGCTCCTACCAACGTCAATATTGGACGACCTGATGCTGGCACTGATGACCCAGCACCTTGATTACCTAGAGCTGATTTTGGATAAAGATCTTAAACGTGCCCTGATTCTATTCTTGCGCTCACTTGCCGTATTGTTATACTATAATGTATCGTGAGATCAAACCAATTGTAAAGCTCGTGCATTGCCTAGACAACCGATTGTTAGTGTTTGGTCACCACAATAATGAATGTATCCCAAGCCCTCATTCCAATCTAGTCCTCCATTCATGTAAGTTACTTTTGGCTTTTCATCTAGGAATTGTTATTATTATTCCTCCCCACTTAAGTCATCACGTCCTTGTATTCATGATATCACCAACCATCACATAATATATAGCTTATACATAGCTTTGGTATTATTACTAATATGCTTATACATTAAACCAGCCCCACACCTTAGGTATGTCACGTTAGGGTCGCCCACTCCACAACCTCTACATTTTTGGTGCATCGGTGGTTCAGTGGTAGAATGATCGCCAGCCATGCGGGGGGGGGGGGGGGGGGGTTCGATTCCCGGCTGATGCACCAAAAATGTAGAGGGGAGTGGGTGACCCTAACGTGACATGGCTAAGGTGTGGGGCTGGTTTAATGTATAAGAATATTAGTAACAAATAGACATTTGGTTGGGAGTCAGTTATTTATGATGGTCAATGTTGGTAGTTCTACATTTGCTTAACCTGCCACGACTTTTACCAAATAAGCTATATATTATGTGTTGGTTGGTGATAGAATGAATACAAGGACGTGATGACTTAAGTGGGAAGGACTGGGACAATTGGGGGAGGAATAATAATAATAATAATAATAATAATAATAATAATAATAATTTCTAGTTAAAAAGCCAAAAGTAACTTACATGAATGAAGGACTAGATTGGAATGAGGGCTTGGGATACATTATTGTGGATACCTAACACTAACAATAGTGCTGACTAGGCAATGCACGAGCTTTACAATTGGTTTGATCTCACGATACATTATAATATAACAATACGGCAAGTGAATGCAAGCATAGAAGCAGGGCACACTTAAGATCTTCATCCAAGCTCAACTCAAGGGAATCAAGATGCTAGGTCATCAGGCCCAGCATCAGGTCGTCCAATATTGACGTCGGTAAGACCAAAGGTTGGAATGGAGTTGAGTGCTAAAACACACAAATTATGTATTTAATAGAAACACGAGTACCATTCGGTTTGAGAATTTTTGTTTTCTTTCCACAAAACGATTCTCCAAAGTAATTTCGTTTTACGGTTTCAATTTCCTATTTCGATTTTCGATTTACGAAGAAATTTGGATGTACGATGTTTACTAATCCTGACGATGTTTATTTGGCGTAGCTATAATATCCCCCTACACATTTGGTCAACCTACCTGTAATTTCGTTTGCTTCGGCGCAGGTGTTTCGTATTAGGCCTAAACAACATTTTAATGTCGCTGACACACCACGTTAAACGTACTCTGACCGAAAAACGTCTTCGTGTTTCCGTAAAAGTCCGACGATTCACGAGAGCTACTTCATTGCCCTAAAACGGGCTTAACTAGCACGAACACTGCCGAGAAGCAGCTTCGTGTTTCCAGAAAAAGCCGATGATTAACAAAGGTGACGTCATTTCCCTAATATGGGCACAATGCGAATGAAAGCTGAATTGCACCCCCTAAGCAAGATATACTGTATAGATCTGTGGTTTGTTTGTCAGCGACCATACAGAAATAAGTAAAACTTCGATCTGTATATTTACTGAAGCAGAAAGTTCTGGTGTGGTCTTTTCACCGTGGTCTTTCCAGTGTAAGTCGGCGTGGTGCTCGTTTAGCGGAAAGAAAATAAAAATTCTCATACAAATACCCAAAACGATCAAAGAACCCACTAATGTTTTGTCATTTAAAGTAGTAATATATGAGCTGTCGCCAAGTTTATGACCCAAACCAGGATGACTCGCCTGGTGAACTCAACTTAATCGCCAGTGAAGTTGAGTCATTGTGATAGGGAGGAGAAATTTGGTTGCAGTTCATATATTTTCGACTCATATATCACTATTTTCACGAGACTACTTTCAAGTTTTGGATGTGGTCCCGAGTATTTTGGCACTTTTAGTACCCGACTTCCACAGTAGGCCTATTTCTTTTTACCTGAACTACACAGTGCTTTTACTTAAATAGGCAAAGTTTGGTATTCCGCTTGCTTGTAGTAACAACCAGCTGGTTAAAGCCTAACTAACAGAACAACAAACTGCCCTACGTTGTTGCGTTTACGTGTTTTGTATTTACGTGTTTAGTTTTTCGAACTTTACGAAACGTCACACGACAATAACGACGAAATTTTGGCAAAAAATATAACTTATTTCCAAAACAAATCAGGAAACCGGATTCAAGAAGGGTCTGGAAAAAATACTTACGATGATCCTTCAATAAAACAATAGAAACAGAAACAACAACAAAGTTCTTACTGACCATGGGTTAGAGCACGTCAAAAAGGGAAAATAAGAAAAGAAAAAATATTACAATCTACGTAGATATTTTTTTCCAGTTACACGTACCCAATAGTTTACGAAAAGCAGGTAACGAAACTGCAGAGACAACGGATGTCGGGAGTGCATACCAGCAATTCACTACACGGTGAGAAAAGAACTGAACACGACAATCTAGGTTAGCCTTGTGAGCAATAAGCTTGAATTGGTGACTGCTGGTACGCCCAAAATGGCGTGAGCGAAAAATCTCAGAAAAATCCCCCCCCCCCCCCAGACCAATCCATGCAGCATGAGGTATGTTAAGCACAGGTCAGATTTGAGTCTCCTTAACCCAAGCGAGTCCAAACCCAGCTGGTCAAGTCTTGCTGCATAATCCAGTGATCTCAATCTGGATAATCCCAGCAGATAGGGCGACCACACATAACAATGCCACGTATTATAGTGATTAGTGGACGCAATGACTGCCTAGGCTACCTTTGAGTTACCTGAAATAAATGATCTGCCAGTTTTGGTGTCTGAGGCTTGCTCCATCCGTCATGCTAAACTTGTGGGTCAGTGGCAGGAGGAATGGAATCAGGTTATTGATAGTAAGCTGCGGACAATTAAACTGCAGGTCATGGCCTGGCCCTCGTCATCACGGTCTACTCGTCGGGAGGAACTGGTTGTGGCTCGTCCCCGGATAGGCCACACCTCCTTGACGCACGGACCCTTGCTCCTTGGTGCAGATGCACCAGAGATCATCTCTTGTTCAGTGCCACTTTCAATTACGCATGTCTTGGTGGAGTGTCAGGCATTACACGCATCCTAGGTTTATTGTGGGATATGTGGAATGTTTCAGAAATCCTGGGTAATCATCTAGGAAATGTACTGCAGGTCATCACATTCTTTAAAGAGGTAAGGCTCTATAGTCTACTTTGGCTTGCTTTTTACGGTCATCTTCGTTTTAGTTAAATGAACGTCAATCAAAACCTCATTTTGACTGACGTTTATTCTCCATAGCTCTTTAGCCGCATATTCTGTCTTTTTTTGTTAACTGGATAAACGTTGGCCAAAACCTCATTTAGCCTGACGTTTATTCTCTGTGGCTCTTTAGCCAAATTCTCTGTAGATCTTTAGCCCCATCTGCATCCGGTTCTACAATCTTCTCACCCCTTTCGCCTTATGTTTACGTTTTTCACACAGTAGATTGCTTGTAGATTTACAGCTGTATTTGTTCTGTACTGTTTTCCATGCTATTAGTCAAAGGTTTGGGAGCAAATAACCGTTGTGTTTTCGTGCCCTTTCTTTCATATCGCTCTTTCTCTCGGTTTGACATGACAACCACCTTCCTACTTTTTTTAGTTCTTTCTCACGAAGTAAGAACACCCCTCAAGTCATTCGGCTGAATATCTCCCTGTTAAGTACAGCACCTTTAGCACGGCCAACAATAATAAAGTTGCCTGTTAACAGCAATCTGCACTCAAGAACTTCATCCCCTGTTATACACAGCGGGAGTAACGCCACCAATCAACAAAAAAAAAATTGTTTACACAAGAAAATCATAACGAAAACTTTACAACGGTGAGAAAAAGCTATGCAACCCGTAAACCATTCACCAAGTCTTATAAACGAACAGCTACTCTTTAAAAAGAAAACCAACAACAAATAAAAATAGGAAAGGGGGAAGCAAAAAAACTTAACTTTCTACAACGCTAACAGGATTATTCTCGTAATCCTCCGACGTTATTAAGAGTGGCGAGAAGTAAGAGAACGCTCGTCCTCATGCGGTGAGGTGTTTTTGCATATGTGTTTAGCAAATGAACTCTTGCTGCAAGGCCCATGACTTACCATGTAATTAATGTGACCCATACGCTTTGAAGGCCACACCGCGTCCCCCAAATTAACGTCTCGCCGAAGAACGACGTATAAGCTTGGATTAAGAGTGAGCTACTTTTTTAATCAGCCTTCGACAGAATGGGATTGTTTAACGCACGGGGGAGGATTTGCCTTAATCTTTTGTGCTTGATCTTCACTGTAATGTTACTGCTCATAAAAGGTATCCTTTGCAACCTAAATTAAAGCTGAGAACCTTTTTTTTTTTTTGTTTGTATAGTGATGCGTTTCTGATGAAACGGTCAATAACTTTAATCCAGGGATTAGTATTTTGGTGATGGATCTCGAGTGGTTATTATTACGAGAATATCATAAGGTCTGTGATCCTTGTCGTTCGGTTTAATAATAATAAAACTGGTTTTAAACGGCTTTGTCGTTTTAAATCTAGTCCGTGACAGGAAAGGCATGACGTGTTCTCGTGCATTCGTTGACTTGGGGGAGGGGGGGGGAAGAGGGTAATGAAAACAATTCTAATGTAACTGGTATAGAGCTTAGGGTAGGACAGAGTAAGAGACTCCCACACTCTTATCAAATAATAAAACACAAGTTTAAAAATTAACGAAACATAGCATTACAGCCTGGCCTTGTGAGAACACAGTATGCACTAATCCCAGAAAGATTCTCAGTGGTGATCTAAATGATGATCTCTCAGCAGTGATCAAAGTTCACCACCACCAGCAAGGTACACCCATGTGGCCACGACCATCCACGTTCACTACCTCAACCATCCAAGTTCACCAACAACACCATCCAAGAACACCACTACATCCACCGCCCTAGTTCACCACGACAGATCAACACTACCACAACCATCCAAGATCACCACTAACACCACCCAAGATCACCACCACAACCATCATCACAGTTCACCACCACAGACCAACACTACCACAACTATCCAAGTTCACCACCAACGCCATCCAAGATCACCTCCACAACCACCACCCAAGCTTACCACCGCAGTTCAACATCACCACCACCACCTAAATTCACCACCGCCAAAAGAAGAAAAAAGTAACAGAATTCCTGTGTTACGCCTTTTCAAAAAAAAATTACTGTTGCTGTTATTACTGTTATGGGATTTCTTCCACATTTTAGCTAAATTTGCTACGTGAGCTGCAAAACAGGAAGGTTCAACAATAGAAAATGACGTAGTTTTCACAGTTTGTACATCCAATTTTTCTCCTTCTTGCATCAGACAGCCTAACTTTTAAATTATTTTTGGGAGTTGCTGAAGTTGTTACCCTATTAATGCAAAAAAAGTATGCATAATAGAAGTCTAAAAATAAATCGACACAGACTGTCCAACTGCAGCAGTTTTTGAGTTTTATCTTAATTAAAATCGCACATTCAGTTCAATTCCAAATGAGCACTCTGTAATTGGTGACTGTATTCAACCTGGAATCATTTGAACAGGTGCATCACTGATCAGCCACTAAGACGATGTAATGCAAAATGAACGGAAACGCATTGGATCTTAAAGTAACTTACAATCTACAGTCTTCAAGGGGAGAGGGTCGTGCTACACTTTTTTGAGTCCAAACCCATGGCCAAGTTTGCGAGTCTGGCTAAAGGTAGCTCAGGGAGGAAGATCAAGGAGATAGCCCACAGTTGGAGGAAGCATTGCCTTTTGGCCTCTTGAAATTATTATTGCAATCTTGGAAATATATCATTAATGGTCACTTTTTAAATTGTACAACGTTCATGATAAAGTCGAAAAGCACTGAACTTTGGTGGTGGTGGTGACAGTGAATTTTGGATGTGGTGGCAATGATACGCAGTCGTGAACTTGGGTGGTTGTTGTGGTGGTGATCTTGATTTGTGGTCATGAACTTGAGTGGTGATTGTGGTAGTGATCTTGGGTGGTGGTGGTGAATTTGAGTGAAGTGGTGGCGTGTTGGTGAACTTGAGTAGTGGTGGTGCTGGTGAACTTGAGTTGTGGTGGTGAACTTGGATGATGGCTACGGTGGCGACCTTGGGTGGTGGTACATGGCAGCACGGAACTTTGATGGTGGTGGTGAATTTGAGTGGGGGTTCTAGTGAACAGACTAATCAGCTCGAGGAGTACAAAAGCATTACTCATACCTATCTCGAATCTAGGCTGAGGTCTAGGGACTTTTGAACACTTTAAAATACTGACGATAGTGAATGACGAAGACCGAATTCCTTGAAACGGGTGTTCATTGGTTCAGATATAGTTGGTTAAAGCTCACTTACCTTTCACAAGTTAACCGACTAATCATCGTGCAGCAATGATTGGATGGTAAATAGGGCCTAAAGTTGGGGCTGTGGGGCAAAAGTTGGGCAAATTATTGGAGCTGAAATATAACAAATCTTACTGTCATCGGGATCATGGGTGGAGTAATGGCGGACACAGTACTGTAGACATAACAATGAGAGTGAACAACGGTTTCCATGGAGATGCACGTCATGATTTTGTTGAGCATTGACATAAAGATACTTTTGACACCAAGTTACATAATGTTTCAATATCACAATAAAATAATACACAGCTCTTTTGTGGAGGAAGACTGGCAAGAATTATTCAGTATCCAGGGCCCACAGATGTATGGCATATGATATGATAGTAGTGTTGCTCCAGATGCAGGATTTATCCCTAGAAATGTTGTGGATAGAAGATATTTTGCTGTGTTCCTGGGACTGTTTTACTGGTACCCCACAGTAAATTCACCTTCGCTACTTATGACAGTACATACAAGGGAACATTCATTGTGAACAAGTAGATTGATATAAAAACCACACGATTCGTATTAGGCCAGTTGGCCTTGTGAATGATTCCTCCTAACGTCGCCAAGTTGAGGGCATTAAGAGCGCGATCTGGGTTGCTTGTAGGCAAGCATTTTAAAAGGGCAAGCACTTTAATTTTATCAAAGCAGTGGGTTTGGTCAGGGATTCTGGTCTAGGTGTGGAAGTCTAGACTAAAACCGTACCAAACCCACTGCTTTGATAAAATTAAACAGTTTTGAGGAAAGAAGAGATTCGTGTTACCCTTCAAATCTTCCCACTATTCAATCACTTAGTAGTAAATATGGCAAAAATGACCCAAGCGACATTCATTATAACATGGGCAGTGTTTATTCAATCGCATACTCCAAGAATAATTGTGCATCTATCCACGTGACAGAAAGTGGACGGGCTTTACTTAAGAGAATCAACGAGCACAAAGGGGATGTCAATCACAGCACACTCAGAAACACACTGGCTGTACTCAACAAACACTGGCCATAACCGAGTTGGGAAAGAAAAGTTGTTGCATATTCTGAAACTCACACTTCTATTCATAGGCAGCTGGAAACCCTTACTATTGCAACCAATCCATGGGTCTGTAACTTAGACAAAAATTACCCAATGATGTGTAAACAGCTCCTAGGAAAACCTGCCTAACTTGTTTTTGGATGGGAGAAGGAGCATTCTGCACGTGGGTATTAAAAAATTGTGCGATGTTTCCCGATCTGTCAGTGGGCCATGAAACCTTTTGCGGTTTTTCTTGCTTGGCACTTGGGATTTCCCCACTCCCATTTTGAAGATCATGGCTGTCCAGGAGGTACGAGTAAGCTTGTACTAAAAATTTGACTGTGTTTAAGGTTTTATACCAGATTTTTACTTTATTGTTGTTTTTCTAAGCATTTTTGTTGGTAGGAAGGCTCTTGACGGGCCTGCAGCCATTAAAGGCTATAATATTGGCAACAAAATTGTGCAGTTGGTTACACTTTACGAGCTTGGGGAACGTCGATCCCCAACTTTTTGGTAGTACGCCTCACTCGCACTACTTCACTTTAACAATTCTTCCACTTTTTTTATAACCATCATTCTAAAAATGAGGAAGAATACCTTACTATTATCTTGTCTTTCATTTTCATTTCTAGTTCATCTTTCCTGTATCTTCTTCCCCTACCAACACTAGGTTGTAAAATTCTGCTGTGAAATTGATAACTTGGAAAAATTTCTGGAAAGGGAGTAAAATATATTTTGGGGGAAACTCTTCATACCCTTGGGGAAAAACTTGACCCCAGTTGTCCTTTTTTATAAATAGGGACACACCGAATACAAAATTTGCCGAATACCGAATATAAACCGAATACCCAACTTGCCGAATACCGAATATCCAACCGAATAGTTAAACTGCTGAATACCGAACATTCAGCACAAAACAATTTACAGATTTAGCCGAACACCGAATTATTCGGTTTTATGCCGAATAATGGCCGAATAGGCAGAATACCGAATTATTCGGCCGAATACTTAACCGAATACCTGTAATTTAAACATATTTGATCATTTTTCCTTCTTTTAGAAATGTCAGAAGACAATTCCTCACAAACAAAAACTAAATGGTTAGCTAAACATTTTTACATTAACACAATTGCATAAATATATACTAAAAAATATTCGGCCAAATACCAACAAATCTTCACACTATTCGGTCGAAAACCGAATATCACTATTCAGCATTTGGGTTGGCTGAATACCGAATATGACTATTCGGCCAAAATCAATATTCGGCAAATACCGAATACTACTATTCGGCCAAATACCGAATACCACTATTCGGCCGAATACCGAATACTTGAATTTTTGGCCGAATAGGTCGAATACCAAATAATTACCGAATATTCGGTGCATCCCTATTCAAAAATTACAAAAACTAATAAGGATCGTAGGTTTATTCAGCAAATGGCCTGAAGTTCTGTGTGTGCCAGACTACAATACAAAAAAATCAGGGCCACGCAAGCACACGGTGCTAGAAAATACAATAATTCAATATGTCGTATACAATGTAATAGCACGGTAAGAACTTATAATGGTTAGCGACATAGTCTAACAACTAATCAAGAATTGAGCAAAATCAAAAATTAAAAAGTGCAAAAGGCTGCTTTTTCTTTTTTTCCCCATTTGTCATAGTTAGTAAGGAAGTCAAAAATTATATCAGCTTATAAAAGCCATTTAGATGAGAGGAAACAAGTTAATCTTCGAGCTGCTGGCCTACGAAGTAAGCAGTTAGACTCTTTCCAATGGTGATTCTGAAAAGTTGTAACGATTGCAACGGGATTTCAATAAAAGTGCTGGAGATTTTATAGCTATTAATTCAGTCACCATAATGGTTCCTCTTCATATTGGTAGGTAGACTGACGCAAATACGATGTTTTAAGAGCCAATTTTATAATCATCATTAAAGCATTTCTTTTACAACTACAAATTCTCTAAGTTGTCTATCTTAACAATTACATATTTCCTATAAACCTTCTCAGTTTTCAAATTTGGATATTCATTAAATATAATTCTATATTTTTATTTTGTCATTTCTGCAGTCTGTTTGCGTGAGAGTCAGTGACAAAGCCATCAATTTCAATACCATATCTAATTTGACTCCGAACCCAAGCTTGGTATGTCATTTTTATTTTATTTTCTGTGCTTATGGGATATAATTTTACTTGAAAATTGTGCAGTAAGCAATTTTCAATTTTTCAACTAATCGTCGAGCTATTACTTGGTGGGAATAACTTGGCGAAAGAGATTGGCGTTTGATATCATGACTTCAAACGGTGGAAGATCTTGGCAGGAATCTTTAACTAGTTTTCATTTGGGGAATAAAAAACTAAACCAGCAGTTTTCACAATTCAAAACAACAATTATTACAAACAGGGACAAACTCTAATAGTGCTCGAATGGCATGGCTGGTCAATTGGAGTTTGGCCACTCTAATCTTTTGAATTTTATTTTACAAAAACGGAGCATCAACTCTTTTCTCTTAGGCTAAAAAAATTCGTTATCGTTTTACCATCACTCTATTCTGGAAACAAACAAATTATTTTTCTTTATGCTGTATATTTTTAGGCGTTAACACTTCCGTTTTAATTTTTCCTTTTCAGATCCCCATTCTGCTTGGTAAATAAAAAAAAAACCTAGGGCAATATGGGAAATTATGGAGGGCCATCCAAAAATCACATAGCTAGTGAATTAAGTTAAGAAAGGTGATCAGATTTCACTTACAAAATGCCATTTCCCTCCACCCTCACCTTTTTGTCACCTCTGTACTTATGCCTTCACACTGAATTTTTTTCTTTTTTTTAATTTTTAATTTTTTTTTTATTTTTAAAAATATTTCCTTTTTTTTCCCTAATTTTTTGCCTGAGGCATCTTAATTTTATTTAACCTACTTCAATATTTACTTGCATTTGGTGGCTACCCATTTCACCGAATCCTGTTTTGCCGAAAATGTTCTCGTTTCGAAGAAAATTAACCCCTAATTAAAATTCAGTAACAGAAGGATTCCTGTTTTGCCGAATCCTATTTTGCCAGATCAAAATATTCGTCAAAAAAATTTAAAATTGGAAAGTTAAAGTAGCATTCCTACTTGATAGGAATTTGTGATTAGTTGTTGTTATTATGTTTAGCCGCAGCGAGTGCAACAGCTGTGTGGCAAGCAATTAAAAAAAAAGATTTGGCAAAACTGGATTTGGTAAAATGGGTATTCATTTCACTGACAATTATTTACAACAATGATTAATATTCGGCAGAACGGGATTGGAAAAAAGGGATTCATCAAAACCAGTATACACCTTGCATCTACCCTCCCTCCCCCAAAAAATGTTCACCCTTGTATGAATTGGAAGTTTGGGCCATTAAAGTACCCTGGCCAATAGATCGAACATCAGCCAGTCCAACCCTGTTTACATCCAAAAACACTTAACACAATATTTCGTACCATGGGGTCATTCATTTAATTTGAACCAGCAGACAGAACTTTCACTAGTAACTTCCATTAATGTTTTCATTAACCAAGAACGAAAGTTAGAGGTTCAACGGCATTCCTTGTAACGAAATCAACATAGTGAAAAATTCAGTTCAATTTTTTTTTAATTGTTTGTTAAGAAAGAACCCCGTAAATGATTCGCTTTGTTTTTACTACTCCCGTAATAGATTATGTTTCTTATTGGTTGAGAATGTTTTCATGGTATACAGAAACGAAGCCAGTAACACAGGTGAAATGCAGCTGTGCTTCTGGCTTTGTTCATCTATACGTATTTTACTGCACATTCATATATCCATTATGTTTTCATGGTGTAACACCTTATCCACAAAGTTATTTGCACCCGCCCCTTTTCCTTTCAGTATAGCTGCAATATTTCCAAGATTTTCTTTTATGTTTTCAATAAATAGGAAAGACCCAATCATCCCCAAATGTTGCATGAACAGCATTCATAAAAACACTGGCCCAATTTCATATTCCTGCAGAGGAAAACGTCATCAAGATATACACAAACAGTTGAACATGTAAAGGATATGAAGATGTCACTTAACATCAGTCTGTGCCTGTCGAACTCCATGTTTGCTCAATATATACTTTTCAGCAATACCAATTACATATATTTCTTCCTTACTGCATTTGGCACAGGTAAGTAATATTACCGTACTTGGATCCTTGCATAAGAATGCGCTCGTATACATGTTACTATCTAAAAATATACTATTATTGGTCATGTCAACAGTGACTGACATTCGTTGACGTGTGATTTACAGTTTATCAAAATACGACTAAGTATTGATGTTCTCCTAACAGCTTGAAGTACTTTCCACACTAGATGCCAACACTTCCAAGGTTTCTCCAAGATCTCCAGCCCTAATTAAAATTGTATATTTTTTCTTCTTCTTGCGTACATGCTCGTAGAGAAACCAATCTATGTAGTAGCTAACTATTAGTCCGACAAGGGCTATGCAGTTGCATAACATTCGTTTTCTATATAGACGTGTCCATCTGTTTCGGAGATATACGTTTATGTAGTATGTAGCTTCAGTAGCTTTTGTTGCTCATTTAAAAAAAAAAAAAAATAAATAAAGGCACAAAAATACACTAAGTATTCAGCACTGATTGTTGAAAAGCATATAGCTGAAAGTGTCCCTGACGTTGGAAGTATTTTCTCTGAATTCATTGAAGACATTAGTTCTGAGAAGACTTCAATCCGAGCTAAATCAGATTAGGTGGTCACTAGGAATAAAAATACGATTATAGCGCTATTTTATAAATAAGTTGGTGATTACGTCGTGTAAGCCAGTGCGGTGCAAAAATCATTTGGAACATTTGTTATAAAAGTCATCCTACAAAAGCTAAATGGGACGTTTCGAAACACAACCAAAGGCCTCTGTAAAGAGTCGCCGTGGCGATAGTGAACTAATAATCGATAAGCATTTTGAAAAGATGAAATGTGAATACACAGTACGCTGATGGCTGTTTAGGCTTACGTTTTTTTTTTAATATTGCCAAATACGTAGCTTTGTCTAGTAAAACTTACCATGTTTGTCTAGTAAATGTTTGAAAGTATACTGTTTTGTGACAATGTTGATGATGGGTTTCAAAACATTGCATTTTGAGCTTTATAGACGATTTACTTATAAAGGATTCCTATGTCACCCAGGCTTTGACATATAGTAATGTATTTTTCCTCTAATTACTACTCAGTATTACTTAATATATTGTTTTCCAATGCTCTTCCCATGGAGTAAAGCTCTTAAGTTTAATGCAGTATTCTTTGGATCACTTTACGGCATAACTACAATCTTCTTTTAATGACGAATAATGTGCGAAAAGATTGAAAATGTTGAATCCATCATAGTTCAGGTCTAACAGTTATTTGAACAGTTTAATTTGTACGTTTTTATGCTTAGTTTTTTTTTTTTAGTTTACTTTGAAAAAATGCTTTAAGAGTTTTTGTTCCTCATACAAGCGCTGTTGACATTAAAACTGATTCCATTTGACGATTATTCTGTTGATGGTTGTCTTTAGAATTTGTTAGTCGTTATTTTCATACGATTAATATTACACCAAGTGACTTTGCCTTTTAAAATATGCTGCCTTAAAATTTAAAACTTTAAAACTTTAAAACTTTAAAACTTTAAATTTTAACAATGTCGACTATAAAAAGACTGCATACGCTACATGAGTATTTGTATGATGAGGGTAAATTCCCATGATTATTAATAGGTTTGACTGCTTGATACGCTTTACTAATTTTTAAATTTAAAGTTCTAGTGAAATAGATTAAATAACAACGTTGAATTTAGTTTAAGAAACTTCCACCATAAGTAAGTTTGTTGTGTGTTCACGGAAAAGCCAGAGCGGCAAACAAGTAAATCAACTAAACTGCAATGTTACAAGAAACACAGTACCATGTCCCGTTATCAAACATAAACAAAGCCTAAGCTAAACAACATAAAATCTGCTCCCAACAGCAAAAACAGACCACAAGTTCATGACAATTCAAATGCAATTTAATTTTCGACAAAAATTATTTTTGTTTTGGTCACAATAAAACATGAAAAAATATACAATACAAAACCCGTGATAGGGAGAGTTGCCCGCACACAAACCACCATTTTGGATTGAAATCCTAACTAAATCCAAAATGGTGCTTCGTGTGTGGGCAACTCGCCCAATCACGGGCTTTAAATTGTATATTTTTTCATGCTTTATTGTGACCAAGACAAAAACAATTTTTGTCGAAAATTAAATCGCGTTTGAATTGTCATGAACTTGCGGTCTGGTTTCGCTGTCATGATGGGATTTTATCTTGTTTACCTACTCCACCAAAAATTAATTAGTGGTAAATCCTAAGCTCTTGAGTCAATAATAAAATGCATTTAGAAAACACTGCTTAGGCCTATGTGAATAAAACCAGGTACGTAAACTTCAAATCACCAGCAAGATTAAAATAAACGTAAATGCATGCTTTCCAGTCAGGGCTCAGCTCGTGCACTTATCACTTCCTACCTGCGGTAGGTAATTGTTTGTCCTATTGGATGCCTTGTGGGGATTGACCCTTTACGGCATATCAACAGCTAGGTCATTAGCGCCAACCTCAGTCACAATGCAGCGGTCCGAGTTGTCAATGCACCACACATTACAGAGACAGATGTCAATGCACCACACATTACAGAGACAGATGTTAAACAAACCCCAAATCTATATTGTATCGTATATCTGTACCTGCTACAAAAATATATAAATCCCGACCAGGCAAAGTGACTCATTGCCCAATGCTAATTCTTACTGAAGATGGAAACTGTGACGAACACCATCAGGACGGTGACAATCAACTAGCATATGGCAGGCCATAAGTAGCCAGTGAAACCATTGACATTCAAGAAGGAAATCTCCCACAAAAAGAAACAGTGATAGTTGGAGTGCCCACTACGTAACCGAACCAATCCCGGCGGTTGCGGCTACAAGCCATTATGGTTGACTTTAGTCTGTTTTTATCATCATTTTAGTCTTGCTAGTGTTTGATTTTATTCATGTAAACAGTGCTTTCTAATTCAATTTTTATTCTTATCTAAAAGGCAGGCAAAACCTCTCCACACATCTGCAGTATTTTAATGCCATTAAACGGGGCAAAAATTCAAAAAACAAAGGTGTTGGACATCCTCTTAACAGCAAAATATGTGTGCACACGAATCCTGGCAGTTGACTAATACTAATTAACTAAAACTAATCATCATTAAGAATATTTATGAATGTTAACATAATATTTTTTAATAAATTCTGAACATTTATGTGATTTTTTTGTTAACTTTTGAAAAATCACATAAACAAGATTCAACCAAAAGAATAATAAAAAAAATAATGATAATTTTCTTTCTTTAAACCTAAACAACAGGTAATTACTAACTGGAAGTATTTGTTTAGCTATACATTGAAAAACTTACTTTAAATATTTCAAACTTACTTTAAATATTTCAAACTTACTTTAAATATTTCAAACTTACTTTAAATATTCACTAACTTAAAACTAACTTACTAAACTTAGTTTAAATATTTTATAACTAACTATGCCACACATATTAATTCTAGTTTATATTTACCGGAATTTTCGATATTTAAAATCGTTCCTTCGTAATCATTTCTCGCTTTCACCTTAAAGGTAATTTAACCATCTTCGCCGCAAACATTTCTTTTCCCTGTAAAAATGGAAGAATTGGAGTCGTCAAAGAAATTACCCTTTACGAAATTCTAATAGTTTTAAAATCTTAGCACAAGTATCAAAGGAAGAGCTAATGCAAGTTATTCATTTAAGCTTACTATTTACCTTGTAAATTAAACATTTTTAAGTACGGTACAGGGTCTTGTTTACCAGTCGTTTAAACACCTCCGGTAGCAAAATGAAATTTACAATTCTAATTTTTATGGCTTATTTTGTTCACTGTACAAACAAATAATTTTATTAAAATGATAAATTATCAGAACATGTTTATGGTAGCTACAGTTGCTTGCATGAAATAGATAAAATTCATTAAACATTAACTTTTATTTAAGGAGACATGTTTACTTAACAAATGCTCTTCAGAAGAATGCTGTGATAATCTCTGGAGGCCTGTAGATATGGTTTGCTATCCTTTGTTGTCTCATACTCACGTAATGGAATGAGTACATCTCTGGTAACTCATCTCCCATAGATCTGGAGTGACCCACTAACCTGGGTAGATAATAACCCGGACTGTCACCGACCCAATGGCAATTATTTACGAAAAATACTTTTAGTGCTATCAACTAATTTCAAGAACCTGCCAACTCCTTGTGTCGTTGCAGTGTACAAAATCGTAAAGCAAATTTGGGAAGCACTTCGTTCGGTCACAAATTTATCCGCAAACTGTATTACTGCTGGCTAGGCGTTACATACGTGCCACCATATTTATCTCTGCAAACAACAGTGATAGTGCATTGGGGACTGCGAAAATCTGTAGTATAAACGCAACTTGTCTAACCTAACGTAACCTAACTAACCAAACCAAACCAACCTAACCTAAGCAACAATGGTCAATATTTGGATATCGCTGGATGAGAGAGCGGTTTTGGCATCGTCGACATTTGTTTTCAAACTTCCCTTGGAGAATGCTAACTTAACCAAATTTTTAAAGATATCATTTTTTATGGAGGATTAGGGTTGTTTTACTGGACAACTGGTCTATTAGTCTGCATATTTCCTAACCATGAATTTTATTTTGGCTAGCTGTCAATGACACCACACAATCCTTGCCAGACTTTCAGCAACAAACTTTACTATTAGGAAAATTCACGTAGAAACTACGTAACTACATTCATCTTGCTTGGTTAGGTTAGGTTGTAATTATTTAGGACTGGGATGTTTTTGCAGGCCAGGCCAGAGAGGTTTTCGCATTCCCAAACACACTATCGCTGTAGTTTGCAGAGAGAAAGAAACGAGAAGGCAGATTGCAGCACGCATGTATTACCCAGCCAAAGATAATGTAGTTTGCAGACACGTTTGTTGCAGAATGACGCATTTGCCCACATTTTTGTTATGATTTTGTGAACTGCGATGATGGAAAAATTTGGCAGGCATGTGAAATTAGTTGATAACGGCTTAAGTATTTTTTTTGTACTTAATTATTGATTGACACCCACTTCTCCAAACACCCAGAAAGAAACACTGGCTACAATGACTCAGAATTACCTACTGAGCAGTATGAACATCAAATATGACTCAATAACTCCCAACACTGAATAGTGAGCTTCGTGAGGTTGCCCAGTAACTCTATCACAGTAAGCAATGCGCAGCCGATGATCGACACTGTTACCTCCAAGCTAGAGGGACTGAGCGTCAATCAAGTCTCTAACTTACATACGCATGGTACTGACATGATTATATCCGTACCCCTACATGTTTGGATTGGTATCCAGTGGGTTAAGAACACATTACCACAAAACATGTTAAATCGAATAAATGAACCAAAAAAGATGCAGGCAGACCGACATGTGATCTTTCGTACAAATACCCCATTCGGCAACTAAACATAAAAAAAGGAAACTTCAGTATTTATGCCTTATGACTCTGAAGAGTGAATCTATCACAGGGTTCGGTGCTTGGATCCCTTTTGTTCATCCTGTATTTGAACGATTTGGCATGATATCTTGATAAGGCCAATCAGGAAAAATTTGCTGACGACTTAAAGTTGCATTCACGATAATTAATAGCCACGAAAACAACTTACTCCAGTCAGAAACTCTATATACAACGGTCTATAAAGATTTAAAGACATATAAGTCCCCAAACAAAACAGGAATGGGGCTCCCAATGTAGTTCACTTGTAACTAAAAGTGTGATCGTAAGTTATAATACAGGTAGACATTCCATTAATTACAAGATGGAGAGCCCTATAAATAAGCTTCGAAAAGTAACAGAAAAATATATCATCTGTATATACTACACTCTTCATTAACAATGTTGAATGTTTTAAGAAAACTGCTCGCAAATTGTTTTATTATGTTGCTTTACGCATTGAATTATAGTTTGGGTTAATGGATTTGAATCAGTAATGGTAAATGAGTCATCCCAGGTCGGTAAGTACCTCAGGGTTAATGTGTCATTCAGGGTCAACGAGTCAATGAGTCAGTCCGGGTCAACACCCGTTTCGCCAAATCCCGTTCTAACAAATTTTTGGCTAAAGGGAAATTCCCGTTTCGCGTAATCATTTTTTTTTACCCCGAATTGCCTGCCTCTGCCGTGCTCACTCTGGTTAAATATATAACATCACTAACAACAACTAATCACAAATTCCTTCCACGAAGAAATGTTTCTTTTACTTCTCTAATGATACATTTTGAAGAATACTTTAATTCAACAAAAAGGGATTCGGCAAAACGGGAATTCCCTTTTCGCCGAATTTTACGCTGGGCCCAATTTTCGGAAAATGGCAAAACAATTTTGGTGAAACGGGATTTGGCGAAATGGGTCAATGAACCATTTCGATTTCAAGTTTGACTCTTATTCTGCATCAGGGTGTTGTTAAACGGGACGGAAAGCCAATGGGCTCGAAATTGGTTAACTAAATACAGATGCAAACCTATTTACGTTGCCTTTTGGACTTATATGTCAAACTGCCTGAGCGGGGAATCGAACCCACGACCTCTGAAATCAAAGGCCAAGGTCCTACCGCTAAGCCAGATTGACACGGCCGATGTTTAGCCGATAGTTTGGCCGTGTCAATCTGGCTTAGCGGTAGGACCTTGGCCTTTGATTTCACAGGTCGTGGGTTCGATTCCCCGCTCAGGCAGTTTGACATATAAGTCCAAAAGGCAACGTAAATAGGTTTGCATCTGTATTCAGGGTGTTGTTACAAAGGAAAAAGCAACTTAACAAAATAACCAATAACTATACTTTATAAATCTAACAATTACATACAGTAACATAATATTTTCAATCAAATATTGAACATGGAAGCATAAATTACCTCAATAACTATGTATAATCAACTACGGTGTATACATATCAATATACAGATAAACAACTATGTATGTAAATATCAACTCACTAATGGAAGATAGGGAACTAGCAAATACAAAAGTAAAAATTAAATACCATATAAATGTGCTGTCTACAGTCATGAAATATGTGTGAATCATTTAACGTTCCTCCTCTTAGGAATATTTCTTACCGCTTTTTAAAGATAAATACCCGACTGTTTTCCAAAATCTAAAATTCTTACAAAACTTCAACTTCTAAAATTCAACTATGATTATGATGGGAATAACATGTGTGACCTTAAGCCACATTTGAGAGAATACTGGTTAAAGGTGCACCTAACTATCATGAAGAGTTTATTGCCATCGTATAAACGTAAAGACCTAAAAATACTGTAAATTTGAAATTACAATTACGTCAGTAGGAAGCCGGTATGTAAGGAACTCATGACATTAGCCGAAAAGATCCAAACATCAATAAATCTACGGACACGTAGTTCCCGTACAACTGCAATGAATCGGTTGTTATTACAAAAAAAAAAACAAATACGCAACTTTTAGGGAAATGTTTGCAGACTTTAAATTACCGACCCTGTATTATTTTAAGGAACAAGTCTGCCAAAAGCATGGACTGAAAAATGACGCATTCATCAAGTCTGATAAATTGGTCTTCTTTTTCACTTTTGTACAAAGGAAAAACCTGCGCATCGGAGTTGAGAAGACAGGGACGGCAATATTCCGTCCAAACAAGGGTAGTGAAGATGTAATAAGGTCCTAGAATTGTTTCCAATACAGTTGCAACGAATCGGTTTATACTGTGAAAAATAAATATGCCACTTTTAAGGAAATGTCTGCAGGCCTTTAAATTACCCGGTTGGCTTTCCTACATGGCTAAGTTTTGCAACATTTAAATAAATTTAAATGTTGCAAAAGTATTTTCCCATTTCCCCTCTCGTCAGAAACGGTTTCGCTGCATTCACTTTAACCTATGTAAATGCTGTAAAGCTATTTTGCGCAGGATGCTCGAATATATTGAGAAGGTATGTCCTTTTAAATATGAACGTAAGTTTTTTTCTTTTTACTTTTTAATTTCACGTTCATACTTTAATCCGACTATATTTTACAGTACTGTTTCCACTTGAGTTTTGAATTTATCTTAGCTTCCACGTATTTTGGGGGTTAATACACAATATTTCGGAGTCATTACTTTCCAAATTATCCTTTTTTATTGCGATTTCAGCCTTTCAATTCCGACTTGCTTCTAACGTAATCCGACTTAATTGCAGTTCAAGACATTCTTTTTTCCAGCACTGCGTTTACGTCTTACCGTTACTAATTACGGTAATTACACGAAATGCAATAACACAAACACGAAAAAAATCATGTTTTCTCACGACTTTTCGACGACTCCACATTCTGTTCTTTAAAAAGATTATTTGAAATTCAGAAACTTAAGTAACTTCTTCCACATCTCCGAAAATTGTAAAATTAGATTTTCGAGACGTTCCTGCTTAGTCAGCTACTTTATTTTCCCTTTTTTTTTCCAGCATGAATATTCATACTGGAGACAAGCTACAAACTTCTCTTCGGAACACCAGCTTAGTTTAACTAAATCCCTTCAGCAATTTCGGATAAAATTCTCCGTAAAAAAGAAAGGTCTCGTCTTCGGGCCTATTAGGTCGTGTTTGAAAACTGAGGCAGTGTTTTGTTTTAATCATTTGGCGTACATTTTTTTTTTAAGTTTCTTTTAACATAAATATTACGACGAAGGACGAATTAAAAATATAAGGTACAGCACAGATGAAGGAAACACACAAATTAGGGCATGATGTATTTTACACGTACCGAAATAATGTATGCGTGTACAAAATAAAAGGGGAAAAATTAAAAAAAAAAAATAAAGTTTGCGACAAATTGATAAGTCTAGTCCTTTAACTAAATATCACCTCCGTGAACTCAAAGACTTGGAATTGTGTACTCGTATAATATGTGAAATCGGAACCGGTAGAACAAGCGGCAACAGTAAAACTAATATTTCGGCACCAAATTTACAAATAGTGATACCATCATCAGAGAATAAAAGCAAAAAATATATATAAATAACACCTTATATTACGGTACAGTTGCATTCACTATGCTGTAGTCGTCAATTTAAAATGGCCAGTATAAAATTGGGTATAAAGAGTAGGAATTATACAGCAACTAGCTGAAGACCAGGTGGTGTTTGATGCACCGTTTGCAGCATTGGAAAGTTTTTCTCTCTCATGCGTTTGTCGCGGAAAGCGTGGACCCCGTCTGTGTATTTTTGCGCACACTGGCTAACAAACGGTGATTTCGTTCGCTTCCCTCACTCAATCAGCGCCTCCCCGGACTCCATGCACTTTCATATGAATATTTCCACCGGAAATAAATAAATACGCCTGTGTACAGCAAAATCGAAACCTTTAGCTCGCCGGCTTTCGTCATTTTTGTTTTCAATATTTAACCGTGTTTCACTAAACCTTTTATTTTAATTCTCCACATCGACTGAACCTTCAGTAAGCGGTTAATGCCTCATTCAGGGTGATGTGGCTTGGGCCGGCGTCAGGCAACACTGCCCTCACCCTTCCCCAGACTCCATGGGTTCGTGTATGCTATTTTTTTTTACTCGATTCTGGAAAGAAAGTAAAGCGCTTTCAATATTTGACCGAGTTTCACTAATCCTTTAATTTTAATCGTCTACAACGACAGACAAAACCTTTAGCCAACGGTATAATATTAAGTTGTATATACGTGAAGCATTGTTTTAAAAATTGAGGTATAAGAATAGGAATTATACAGCAATGTTGTGGTTGTGGCTGGAGTGTATATGCTTGATAAAAATGTTAAAAACATATGCGACTGGGAAATGTAAGAATAGTTTCCAGGTTTTTATTAATTTACGACGGTAATTACAAAGACGAGCGCGAGTTCATGCTCCAGCTTGTTACACGCACGTGAAATTGAGACATACAATTTCAGCACCTAAAGAATGTATACTCCAACCACAACATTGCTGTATAATCCTATTCTTTTACCTCATTTTTATGTTTTAGAACTGGCCATTTTAAATTTACGACACCGGCATGGTGAAGGAATCCAACTAAGCCGTAATGTAAGGTGTTATGTTTATATTTTTGTTGCTTTTATTATCTGATGATGGTATCGCCCTTCGTAAATTTGGTACCGAAATATTATATTTACTGTTGCCGCTTGTGCTAGTCTCCGATTTCACATATCTCCGCAAACTGTGAATTCCTGCTGGAGGCGTATTGCGTCATTTAAGATATGAACACGCTTTATAATCGTATCCATAATTAAATTAAATATTTTCACGTATTGGCCGTTTTGAAAAGCGTGTTATTCTTTTTGAACGCCGAATAACAAGCTTTGTATTTTGACTTACATATTTCATCACAAGACGAAGGCTTTAACCAAATTAAACATAAGCAACACAATTTAGGTTGTTTCAGAAGCGAATTTTGGGTAAAAAGTATTTCACAGGGTTATCGTTTACCTTTATCAGGCAGGCACTTTGACATGACGTACGTGTACACGCACGATCTAACGCGATAACATGGTACAAACTACGGTCGTATCAAAGAGCTACATGTCAAAGTGCCTGATGAAGGTAAACGATAACCCAGTGTAAGGGCGCGTTTATGCAGCGACTCGCCTTTGCATTCTCGCAGCTAGAACTCAATCGCGCGGGCAAAGGTGACATTGCCATGGTAACAACGTTAAATGGATTAGCTAAATCCGGCATCGTTTGAATACTTGCAGTCTTATAATCCGTGCCAATAATATAAAGAATTCCTCATAACGAAACTATTTTCCCAAACGCTTCTGAACTCACGTTATTTGCTGTTTTCGTTGCGAGGTGGCAGACACAAAACCGCCGCCATGTTGGAATTTGAGGTGATTTCTAGCTTCTAGCTGCGAGAATGCAAAAGCGAGTGGTTGCGTAAACGTGCCCTAACACTTCTCACCGAAAATCGCTTCTGAAGCAACTAGAACTATGTTGCTTTTTCTTAAATTGGTTATTGCGTTATTATTGTGAATAAATATGCTTGTTATACCTGTATCGCAATTTTCTGTTTGCAATTTTACAAACACAGGAAACTATTACGACCACATTTTTTTTACTGTCAAGATATCTACGTTTACACAACATAGAGGTTGAATCAGAGTGAATCTGATTAAAAAATTATTTCAACGGATAATTTTTAAGTTAGGCCATTCAGTTACGTTGTTTAATTTTTTTGATTCGTCAGGTTATGCCCTCCGTCCCCTCCCCTTTTTAATTTTCACTGTCCCATGAGGATGCGTTTATGCAACGACTCGCCTTCGTATTCTCGCAGCTAGAATTTAATCGTGATGGCAAAGGTTACCATGGTAACAATTCTACCAAGATTTAGCTAAATCCGAAATCATTTGAGTAAATGCTTGCAGTCTTATAATCCGTGTCAATAAGATAAAGAATTCCTCCTGACGAAACCATTTTCCCACTCGCTTCTAAACCCACATTATTGACGGTTTTCGTTGCGAACCGGCAGAGCTAAACACGCCGCCATGTTGGAATTTCAGATGATTTCTAGCTTCTGGCTGCGAGAATTCAAGGCGAGTCGTTGCATAAAGACGCCATAATGCTCTACAACTGTCTTCGTTTCCGGCCAACATCATAACAGTCCAGGCATAAACAAACAATAAATTGCAAGATAAAGGATAAACGAAGCGTACAGTCAACAATTAAACACTTGCCTTGGGAGAAAACAAGATGTACTAGTTACAGAAAAAAAAAAGAAATCACAACTGTCTCAAATGGGACTCGAAACCATTTCGCTTTACTAGCTGGAAAATACCAACGGTGCTACCGGGACAGGCCTGTACTGGTTAGAGCCTATAACCAGGAGTTTTACCGGGACAGGCCTGTACTGGTTAGAGCCTATAACCAGGAGTTTTACCCTCAACCCCCCACCCCACTTCGGTAGCTCACTTAATGCTTGGTAAGTAAACGGAATGTACACGGGTTCGAATAATCTAAATAGACCTAAACCTAACTACCATATCGTGTTTCGCTTGTTTATGTTTTACAATGAAATGTAATACAACGGATACTTTTTTGGAAATATAATTGATCAGCGGCCATTAATTACACCAAATTGACGATTTTCTTTAGGCTGTTCAAGAAACGGTGTATAATTATATTTTCATTAGGAGCTCATAATCAATACTTACACTAAAGCAAAAATCATAAAAGAACCTAAAAGGAGCGATATCATACAAAATCCCCATAAGGGTAAAGGAACCCATCAAGCTTTCGCCGTAGAAAGTAGTGATATCTGTGACAAAATGGCTGCCACCAAGTTTTCCGTCCCAACCCTGATCACTCAATCTTAAGTCACACGTCGGTAATTGTTAGTTAAGCTTGAGTGATCACGGTTCGGACCTTAAACTTGGTGGGAGCCATATTTGCTCTTATATCACTACTTTCTATGGCGAACACTTGATGGGTGCCTTTACCCTTACCAGGTATTTGTATCATGTTTTATTTTTCCGATTACAGCGTCTTTACAAGGGTAGAGTTTAGGCACAATTTTATCTTCAGCGGTTGCTAATTGATTAGGCTTCACTGCCTAGCATTGAGAACATCTGTGAAGCCAACTTTTCCAGCAGAACTGCTGCAGCTGTTACATAGAAACAAAAAGACTTTTTCTCCGCGATTCCTTAGTAAGGCAATGAAACTACACTTCCTACTGATCGATCTCGTATTAGTTTAAGTATGGTTACTTGTTTTAAGAAGATGCTAGTTGGCTGATTTTAGCTGCACTGTGATTTCTGTGAATTTAACCTCTGTATTTCGGTTAGTAATTTAGAAAATTTTGCCATGTTGAAGATCGTGGCCAATAAAACAGCCGAAACCTTCAACAGGAAGCAGCTGTACCTATTCACGTTTGAGATCGTGTGACGTAAAACTGATTACGAAGACTAACTTTAGTTATTCATAGGAAACTTCTGCTCATCCCACTTCCATCGATGCTTAGATGTGATTCAAAGGAAAACACCTTTATCGCAGTAGTAGCTAATAAAATATTCATAAGAGTGCGTTACTAAACTGGCAAATGTATATATATAGAACATTATATATGAGCTGTTTCCAGGTCTCCACCAACAACCCTTGCATGTTTCCAGCGGACACAGCGTGTTCGTTCAGGAGCCACATTACCTTAAAATCGAAAGAAAAGAGGAAAACAAATCGAACAGCTAAAATCATACACTAGAAATAACGTAATACTGTAAACCCCCTTTATGAACTTTCGCTTCGTCAGAGTGGCATGACCCGGATTCGAACTGGCAACCCAATGCGTCCCCAGATCACTGACGTAGTGCCTTTATTGCTACGGCCGCTCTTTCCAGTCTACAAGGTGCACTAACCCAAGTTTTGATCATATTTATTTAACCGTTAGTTGAGTCCTTGTATTTATTTGTCTTCCTTCTCTATTACTTATGGCTGCAAGCATTCTCAGTCGAATGGAGCCCTGGTCACTGCTGTGATCTTAATAACGGGTTCAGTGAATCATCTTTATCCCAGTGGAGGAGCTGCCATAGCGATAAAGGCGCTATGTCACTGCTCTGGGGACGAATTGGGTTGCCAGTTCGAATCCGGGTCTTGCCACTCCGATGAAACGTAAGTGCATAAAGTTGGCTATGTTATTTCTAGTGTATGATTTTCGCTGTTTGGATTGTTGTCCTCTTTCTTTTATATAATATACAGCGATCTGTGTTAATTTATTTAAAATCCAAGTTCTGAACCTCAGCGACTTTTTCTTTCAATAACTGAGAACAAAACTAGTCCACAACGAAAACCGCAGTGGATAGAGCACCCGGCTAGTCAGCGGGAAGTCCTGGGTTCGAGTCCCAGTCGGGGCAGTTGTTTTTCTTTCTTTCTCAGATTAGTTTATCTTGTATCCTCACAAGGCCAGTCTTTAATGCAGACTGCTTGCTTCGTTTACCCTTTAACTTGTGATTTATTCTTAAAAAGAATGTGTAACAGCAAGCGCAACATTCACGTTAGGAAAAGCATGTGCCGAAAGCAAAGTGTTGAAGAACCAAATGTAAGAAATAAGCACCAACAAATTCTGATAAACAAACGGCGTTGGAGCATAAGAGGACACTAGTAAAAACCAGCATAACCAGCAGATGGGTACTCCCTGACAGGGCAAAAATTCTCAAGTCGCATAAAATGGCACACATTTTTATTTTTAGCCAATAGCACATTTTCTGGCCTTGATCACAAAAAATCACACTAAAAAGGAGCAAAAACACCTCAATGTCAAACCGACTCCTCCATCTTGACATTGGGGTGTTTTTCTCCTTTTTAGTGTGATTTTTTGTGATCAAGGCCAGAAAATGTGCTATTGGCTGAAAATTAAAATTTGTGCCATTTTATGTGACTTGCGAATTTTTGCCCTGTCAGGGGGTACCCACCTGCTTAAGCCTCTTAATTAGCAAATTAATTCGTTGGTTGGCAGCATAACCAGTAAACACCAGTAAAAAAATCAAGTGCCGCCTGGTTTTCTCTGTAATACCAGGACGGGAAATTATGGGTATTTGTTTATGTCTTCTAGCTGCAGCTTCAGTCTTATCACAAAACATCTATCAAAATAAACACACCAAAACTTTCAACTGGAACTAAAAAATATGACACCAAATGTACGCCCTGATTTAGTACAGTTTACCATACACTATCTTCCAAACCTACTAAACTGTTTATCCTTTTTACGGGAAGCTACAAGACAAACCAGTGGGGGAAAAACGATACTCAATTATCCAGTGAGAGTACACCATT
>JAHWFP010045769.1:144579-157057 GCA_023313725.1 Lithobius niger | reverse complement strand
ACTGTACGATTCAATTGTTGCACACACGGAGACGGTTTGTAAGGGCAGATATCACCATTATCACTAAATCACTACCATCACTATTACACTATTATTTGGCAGCCAATCTATTTTTTCGTTTGTTTGGTGTGGTGCGCTTGTTCAGCACGACGGATAACAATCACTTCAAAAAACCATTTAAAACATGCACAATGCACAAGAATTAGTGTTGCAAGCCACGATTTGTAGAAAATTTTCAAAACAAAACAATAATGCACATTACGGACTTGTTCCCTCAAAGCTACCTTAGACTACGAGGCCACCGCTTCCCAGTCTAACACATGAACATGCCAATCCACGGCCCCAAAACGATATATCATTCAAAAGACACAATTAGGCAGATCACAAGCAGTTCACAATCACGATTATTCACCTCAAAAGCTCTGGTGGATTCACGAAACGTCTTAAACCATGATAAATATTGGAGCAAGCCAAGGCACACGAGCTCCGTCTTCTACGGAAGCTCCAAGGTGTAAGCAAGCTATAAGGCAAGCTATAAGCTGTCTTGCCTTATCACTCTTCGTTTCAGTCTTCTGCACCGCAAAGCTGGGAAGACTATAGCATCGTCTTTGTCCTTCCATCCGTCGCCTTTTTCACTTTCGGAACGGTACAAGATAGAGACAGACGGTTTTCACCTTAGATTCAGCGTCTAAATATTAGCAAAAAACAATAAAAACAAATACAAAAAGATACAGCGAAACTGAATTTTTCAAATTTATCGATTAAATACTAACTATTGTATATATCCGGAATTCTAAAAAGTTAAGGAATTCCGACGAACCGTACACCATGCTGGTGGTAGTCAAGTGATAGTTAATAGGCTTTTTTCAACATAACTCGACGAAATATGCAATACCATTTGATCGTCGCATACACACAACCGCAAAAATCAAAAGTCGTGTTGCATGGATGAATAGGCCTACTTACGAAATGAAAACGGTTGATAAAAATTAGGTCTAAAAGCTGACAATTACACCAAAAACTAAAACTGGACCTAAAAGCTAACACATTTCTAACCGGCAGTCGAGATGGTTGTTGCTTTTTAGATTATATAATAAAGATCGCTGTTAAAGCTAGCTGCAGCACTAAGTGTATATAAGACCAGCTGCAACTAGGTAGTTGCTGCAACCGCTTGTTTAATGTTTTAACGTGTCTTATTGAGACCAAGACGTGCATTTATTGGCCAAAAATTTAAATCTTGTTGTTAACCCCATAAATTATTAGCCATTATTTATCAGGAAGCAACTGTTTTGCTATGCCATTCCCAGCTTACAAAGTAACTGTTATTCGAGTTGTTTGATAATGAATTAAGTTGAAAATAAAGACATAAAACTCACGATTCTATGTAATTCAAGAAAAGTAAACCACTTTGAAACACCTCTGACTTAGTTGTTTTTTTTTACTTGCAATTAAAATTTCATCCAAATTTACTTGCGAGTAAAAAAAAAATACAACTCAAAGATGGTTAAAATAATTCATACAACCTGATATTTTTTAAGTAAGTAAGTAGTTTATTACGACGGCTCGAAGTTCTTGGTGAGCATGTGTGAGCCGTGCAAGTCTGGTACAATAGAAACGCACATGATAACGAATAATATGGAGGTAATATTGAACACATTATTTGTTGACAAGCACTATTTTGAACATAAATCCATATTAGGCATCATAAACAAAAATAAACACAAAGTAACAGTTTAAGTAAAAAAAAAATTATAATCACTAAATACACATTCACATTTATATATATATAAATATACACACTATATATATATATAAAAAAAATCTGTCCGAAGGTTTATCTGGGCATTGCTTAATCGATTTCTTGTTTAAGCAAGAAGTAGTCGAATAGTTTATTTTTAATCTCATTTATCCCACCAATTTGGTGAGTTCAATAGGAATTTCATTAAATATAGTAGGAATTTTATATTTATTTGTTCGTTTGCCTTATTGATTGTTTCTTGGCAAAAGGCACTTCATATCGACATGCGGTTTTCCTGAAATAATTATTCTTGATATTTGAACTTAATTTGTGGTCACAGTTTAAATAGTTTTTCAGAATTACAAGGAAATATCTAAGTTGTTTAATTTTGAGATTTTTTATTTTCCTGTATATTTGTTTAGATTTTAAATGTCCATATTCGTTAAAAAGAAATTTTATGATTCGGTTTTGCAGTTTTTGCAGTCTATTACTGTGGCAGTTAGCAGCAAACCCATATATTTCAAAATTACCATATCTAATCAAGCTTTCAACCCAAGAATAATAGATCATTTTTTTGCTTTATATGTTAAGAAGGTGTCTGATGTGATAGAGACTATCATAAGTTTTCGTTTTTGCTTCACTTACGTTTTTAATTTTAAAGCAGGTAGTATCATAATTACTTGTGTAGTATTAGAGTGAAGGAAAAGTGATTTTAACAGAAAACGTCGGAGTGTGCGGGGATTGTACCTGGCTTAAGAACTTGAAACCATCCTTTTGATACAGGAGGCGGAAGTTGAGGTTTTTTTGGGGGTTTATTTTTTGGGAGGGGGGGGGGGTGGTTAGTCGTGTTTAGTGTGGCCAGAGCCAATATTTGCAACGGGAACGTAAAGCCAATTTTTATGTTATAGTACAACATCAAAAGATCATGTGATGGCTTTGAGTATTTAGGTGAATGAACGATAAGAAAAAAACATATCTAACAGCAATCAATATTTTTTAAATTTGACATTGAATCAAAACAAATTTACGGTTGATTTTGATCCATATGGTAGTTCAGCTTAGTTTTAAAAAAAAAACATGCTGCAAGAAAGTTTCAATTCCTAACAAATGAAAGGGGCTTGGATAAACAGAATCCGAAATACATTAAAACATAATGTGTGTGTGTAATCCGTGTGCAAAAGTTCAGCTACGTAGGATGTCTCAATTTTGTGCTAGCCATGAGCAAAAAAAATCTATGGGATTTAACATGGGAAAAGTCTTATTAGCTAGTAGTGTCATAAAAACAACGTTATTGACGCATCTTTTTCTCTATGATTGGTGGACACTCATCCTTTAAATTTTAGTTTTTCTTAATCTCTGACCCTTCCCCTTACATTTTCCATAATTTGAAACATTTCTGTCGCATTGGGATTTATCCTCAACATGCCAAAATATGCTTTCAGTTGCTTACAGTTAACAGACACATGTCTGCTAGTGAGGCCGCCTCTTTTTCACTAGCAATCAATTTTTTAACAATCGGATGTCTACAATGGGATGATCTACTGTTACTTGGCGGCGACACACTAGCGTGTGTCTAGATCACAACATTTTTACATGTCGACCAGATAAGGTTTTTGGCTTTTAACAAAATACGAATTGCTCCCCTGGCCCTGACGGTGCTGTCGAATTTAACCATCAGCCAAATTAACTCTAAAATTCTCTATTTTGAAAAAAAAATCTTATTCGCATGAGACTGGAGTCATTTAAAATTGAAATTAAAACACCAAACCGCACCACAACCGTAACGATCCAGTGATGATCAGTTTTCACACCTTTTTAAAAAGACATAATAAAAGTTCCGACCCCGGCTAATGATTAAAATTCCCCTTAAAATCGGTTTTAAGTTTAAATATTGATCGATTAATAATATCAATACTTCTGCAGAACGCAGTAGCGAACTCTTTCGAACATAGGCCGCCTATGGCTGGAGTTGCGAAACGCACCACTACCTGTTGTTTATACTCAGTAACCATGGCAACGGCGCAGATCCTCTCCTCGTGGCTCGCGATACGAAGTGAGATGCTCACCGCATGACGGCGTCGATTTATGACAATAAAACAATCCCTACAGAAGTACAAAATGGAGAGCTGAGTTGCGGAAGCAAGCTTTCGATGGTTGGTTTTCATTTAGACCAACCCAAAGTGGGTGCCATGTTGGATTCTGAATTCTCCCTGCGAATTACTATGTTTTCTACAATTGCTTTAGGCCACTAAAAGTTAATTAAGTGCTTCTCGGGAGCGCACGCATGGGTTTTTTCTTAGCGCATGAAACTTTTTTTATGACAGTGTCTAAAAAAAAGTACCAATCACGCATCACCACTTCCACCAAACATTACCCGGAGCCGATAACCATATCAGCCCTTTACGCCATTCTTATGATAGCCTCGAACCCAATGTAAGGGTCGTTTGTGTCTATAAATTCTCATTGATAATTTTCACATTTGTCATTGCCCTATAAGCCGTTACATCAGCCAAATTGACACGGTTTGGTTTATTGTATGTCCATGCTTCACATGCTTAAGATTCTTTAATCCCATTTTAGCGCACACTGGCGAACAAACGCTGATGTTGTTTACCTTGTTCACTCAATCAGCACATTCCCTTCAGTTGCTCTTCCCGACATTAATAGCCACATATAACTTGGGACTGTAACACTAACTTGTCTTACATGTGTAAGACGGGCCTTTTTTCTTTAGGAATTTTGTCTGTAAATAATTAGTCGTTACATCAGGCAAATTGCTTTCCTCGTTCTGTCATGCAGAAATCCCTGAATTTCATTGTTACTAAAACATCAGTCCGCAAAGTATTTTATTTATTTTTTAGTTGTTAACATAATGCTCGTGGATTAGTTCGTATTGTTGCATAACCATCATCTAACGTGCATCTCTTTATTGTTATACAATTCATTGCAACGTAAATGACTGCTTATCTATGCTCCGTTGCAGTTTAACTTTCAGTTTGTCCAGGCTTTTACAATAAATCTAAGGACCATGGTTGATTGTCTAAGCCATTGTGGCTTGAAATCTTTGGTTGTAGGGCCTTAGGACTGCGTCGGGCAGATGACCGGGTGCAGTTAACGCTCGCTAAAGCCCTTTGACCCTTTGACTTTGAATGTAACGTTGAAAAGAAACGAAATTTATATTCCTTGCTTTGCGAATTTCAAAACGCTCCCAAGCTTTTGTTCTGACCTCTACAAGCCCCAAACCAACAAAACTTAAATGTTCAGATGACCATGTACTGCGTGGTAACTTTCAGCTCTGAGCTAGAAACATAGTATCATAAAAACAACGTTATTGATGCATCTGTTTCTGTGAATGATGGACACTCATCCTTTAGCTTTTAGTTTGTCTTTGTCCCTGCACCTTCTCATTTCATTTTCCACAATTTGAAAGATTTCAGTCGCATTGGGATTTATCCTCAATATGCCAAAATATGCTTTTAGTTGATTACAGTTAACAGACACATCTCTGCTAGAGAGGCCGCCTTTTTATCATCAACATTCAATCTTTTAACAATCGAATGTCTACAATATGACGATCTACTGTTACTTGGCGGCGACACACTAGCGTGTGTCTAGATAACTACTGATTTGATAGATGCATGCGGAATGGTATAATATAATAAAGAAATTTCGGGTCAACACGTCCATGTTTAATACATTGTGTAATAAAGTCAACACTTATGGTTTGAAAGGGGGAGGGCTAATTTTTGGGCCTCGAATGAAAAGGGTCAAAATATTTTCAGTCTTGGGGAAGAAAGAAGGCAGCAATAAAAAATTTGGAAATCATATTTACAATTCCTACATCCAATCCCCGGCCATATATAATCACCGGTTTCATGTGAAACCGTTACAATCCGTCATGACATCACTGATTCAGTTAAACCCATTTAGGCCCATCGAACCATTTAAGCCCACTGACGAAAGACGAGGAACCTTACTAAATATCGCTGAGGGACTGGTCATTATTATCACAGGGGGGGTGGGGGGGTGAGGAGGAAATTGGGAGGTGGTCACAGGTTCTCGAGCTGTGGGGGGGGGGGAGTCATACACTTTTTAGGCTCCGGCAAGGGGGGGGAGAGGCTTACAGAAAAAACTTACCAAACTGGAGGAAAAAGTTTATTTTTGGACCAATAAAATGACACTTTCAGCAGTAAAAATTTCGAAAAACGCCATAGCTTTTGGGGGTAGGTGGCAGACTCCCCAAAATGTGAATGTTTACAAAGTTTTGAAGCTCTCAGTATCAATACTATACCTAATGAAGTTTTTTAAGTAAACTTTCTAGAAAGGCGTTGCCTCCTGGTTCCTTGGTTTCTTCTGTCTTTCACATGCTGACTGTGTCAGAGGTGTGGGCATGCAAGCAAACAGTGCGTTCATCATACTTGTGTGAAATTCTTCACCAGATGGGCGTAAGGAACATCGATGCTCTATAGAACATCTTCAACTCAATCTTGTGTTTTCGTTAAAAAACGAGGCACGTCCTTCTCACAACTAGTTGCAACTTGTCTGTGCGGAGTACTACTTACTTAATTTGGCTACAAGAAATCATCTGCTGACAGTCTCAATAAGCAAATTTTTTAGGGTGGTCACATTATTTTTACCCTTGATTGGCGGGGGATTTCAGGATCTTCGGAGGGGGATAATCGAAATTTGGAGTTCACATTTTCAATCCCTCTGCTCCTATTCCCCCCGGCCATAAATAATATCCGGTCCCTAAACGACAACTATATTGAATTTGACACAAGCTCGGTAACCGTGTGGAAAAGTTCAATATTTACAGTGATATCAAAACCGCGGAGAGATACGCATTACACACTTTCAGATACGTTATCGGTGTGCACCTTGACTTATGGTGAATTTATACACTCCTATACGCCATACAGTTTATTTAATTTTTTATTAGTTCACATCAAGCATGAGTACCTGGGGAATTTCAAGAGTTGTCCATCAACCGGGCCATTGCGTCCGGCGGCGTTGGACCTTAAGCTCACTACGTTTCCGTTGTGTGCCTCCAGGGGAGCAGCATTCATGTCGGAGCGCCCTTTGGCGGGAACGGGCGGAAGTTGCGGAAAAGGAAGTTGATTGGATGCGGCGACTCCAGCTGGGGGTGGAAGGGACTCGGGGGATTCGAGAGCCGGAAACTGGACTGTACCTCCTCGGCCTGCAATATAAAGACAAAATTTCGGTAAATACAAAAAAAGAAAGGTTGGAGAGAAAAGGTGGTACCTGTGACACGTGTCAAAAGCATACCGACTTTTCGGAAATGGCGGAATGGGGAAAAAATGTGTGGCCATCTGCAGATTTTGAAGTTGATACGCGTAAAAGAGCACAAAAGTAAAAACTTTGTAAGTAGGTAAGAAGAAGATGGGACTAAGGCAGGATTCCCGCCAACCTGGAAAACTTTGAAAACTCAGGGAACTACGTAAACTTCGTTTGAAATACGGCAAAACTAGGAGAATTTTCCGATTTGTCAAAAAACAGGAAAATTCAGGAAAAAAACAAAGCCACACTTTCAGGTCCAATCTTAACTGCATTAACACATTTTGTTGAAACATTGTGGTGAAAATAAAATTTTTCCTCGTATTTCTGTGTTGTCACCTAAAAGATCGTTAAATCTGGCCAATCTTTTGCACTAAGTCAGCCTTAAAAACAATAAAACGGGCAAAATGTGTGGAAAAAGTTGCCTTCCTAAAATTACGGTAAATAGCCTGGAAATTGACCTTAACTACTCTGGGAAACTTGGAAAAATTCAGGGAAATTATTTCAGTATTTTGGTAGGAACCTTGTAAAGTAATTGTTTAAATTGTGAAGACAACGTGGTTCCGGAAAGTGGTCTGAAGAAACGAATTAATCGATATTGACTGGCTTGAACAACACACGAAAGCTAGTTTTTTTTAAAGGAGCGTACCTTCCTGACGAGATTCCTATTAATATTTTACGATACATCACATCATGCATGATCACAAGGGTTTATTTATATACCGTTAATCAATCCCTTGCTAAAAATACATTTTTAAATGTGGCGTCTAGGAGATTTTCTGTTGAATATTGGGAAGTGTTTTTCGGGCATCCTGCTCATAATTCTGTTTAGCGTACTTAGCTGTTGGCTGGCTCTACTTTCGTCACTCATCATCGTTTCCGGTTTATGACGACACCATTTTGGCGTTGATACTGTCACGTGATCCTCGCTCCATTGGTGTTTTATCGCACGTGGAAGCATAGGAGTATTACCTTGCTCAGGGCTATCTACAGTACTGGCCGGATCTTGACTGAAAAATAGCATTACGAGACTGGGTTGGCAATATGGCCGCCGAAAGTGCCGCTGATGCGATTGAGTTGCCGCTTTTTGTCAACCGAGGGCGACACCCACTGTACAAACTGCCAACGAACGTGTTGCTTTTTTTTTGCAAACGCAGTGAAATAGCTTTACTGTGGCTGAGTGATATTTTTAAACACCATTTAAAAAACTCTTATAAATAATAAAAAATTTGCCACCAAAATCTACGTAAAAATTTAAATTATTATTTCGAAAACCGCCACTAGCCGGCAATAGATGTCGCGTCGCACCGTACAAAATTGCTACCTCGAAGAACAGACCTTGACGAAATGAACCGACGTTGCGGCCATTTTGTGTACCCCCCTAATATCGTTGTAGAGCGGGCCAGATAGTTTAGTGGCCATGCCTTGCTTTTAATGTTACGGAAATTATCCACAACCATACTAGCATTATTAAAAATCTTGTACAGTAAAAGCTACAGAACACATAAACAATTAAGTGTCATTAGGGCTTGCATTTGCTTCAGATGTTTTTTTTCTTTTTCAAAAAGTGTGCATCCAAAACAATGTCGTATAGACTGAGAACCAAGCGTGGCTTAGTGGCTATAATAATAATATAAATTTGTTGCAAACGCAATCGGAATGGCAATGACGTGGTGGTCACTAACTGCCATCCGATGTTAAAACTAAAAAAATTATAAATTACAAAAGTTTAAAAGTTTAAAAATTTTAAAGTGTGGCTAGTGACACTCTACAAAAGAAAGGTTTTACAGTCTGTCGTGACGTGATTGGGACAAGGGTTGGCTTCAATTCCATTGTAGAAAAATGAAGAACTTTTCCAAAGATCCTGGGTTTTCCGTTTGGATTTCTCCAGTTAAATTGTCCCTTCGTCGTCTACTATTGGGCATAAAACTCCAGAACGGATTACCACTCTCAATAAAAACTCCCATCAACTCAGCCTTTCCAAATACACTTAAGACTCAACTGTAGTTGATGTACCGAATTTACCTGTTATTGTTGCTTATATTCCTCCTGGTTGGCGTTCCTGCATGGCTGAGTTTTGCAACATAATTCAGACAAAGTATAAATGTTGCTAAGGCGTTCATTTTCCTTTTTTCCCCTCTTGAGAAACGGTTTTGCTAAACCTATGTAGATGTTGCAACGGCTATTTCGAGTAGGATATAGTGAGATGGTATGGCCTTTTAAGTACACTTGAAAATTAGATCGTATTGTCAACACGTGATATTACGTTGCTTCTATGCCTAAATATAGAACGAGGAAACGCTTTAAGAATAGGACACAACACAGTTCAATAAAATCTATACCAGTAAGGTAAAACCCAAGGTCGAAACTTAGAGGCCTGTACTGGCATTCTGCACAAATGATTTATTTTTCATCCAAAACTTACTGTAGTCTTGTAAGAATCCTGTATTAACGTGTTTTTGTGTTAAGTTAAATGTTTATGTAAGAATATTCTATGTTAAAACATACCAACTACACACAAGCTCTTTCTGTGCCTTGGAAATGTGTTTAAAAAATAAAATAAAAAATAGTTTACGCTGTATTTTGACCTCATCTCCATGGCGAATTAGTAGCCCCCCCCCCCCTCAAATAAATACACCACAAACAAAGAAATACACCAATGTATACATTTTCAGAGTTCCTAACAAGTGGTTTAAAAGTTAGAATTGTTAACCCACCTCCTCAATATTTTTTCAGTCCAAATTACTGAAAATCAGTTACGCATAAAATAGTTCATTGTGAAAACCCATGGGTTGGGCCTCACACACACACACATACACACAAACCCTTCCAAAATCCCCTCCAGCAATCCCACACATCCTCACCTCGATTATTTCGGGTCTTTCTTTGATTTCTGGAACGCGGTGATCCCCTCCTGGCCACAACCCCGACCTCTTCCCTGACCCCAATCTTTCCAGCTCCTGGCCATCCCTGAGGACTTTCCAACAAGTAGATCTCCGGTTCGGGTGCCTAGGTAGGAAAGAAAAAACTAAATGAGAATCGTTTCTTATCTTCTCCATTGTACACCTTCGCAACAGCCAGTTGTTTGTTTAAGACATCAGATTTACTTCCGAGACTGCAAGGACTGTGTTTGTAGTTTGGAATTTTTGAGCTTACCACCATCTTTAGACTATGCTGCACAAAACTTTTTACAGTACCTGAGCTTGTTTGTGAAGGCTGAATAGCAAACCAACTCTTTGAACACTTGTAACAGGATGTACATCGTAATGCAACGGATGTCGCTCAGTGACCAACACTGCGCGGTGACCCTTGCCATTACCTGAGTGACGGAGCACTCGGCCGATAGCTGCCAAAGGTGCCATAGCTGCCCAATTGCCTAACCAGTTGGAACTGCTTCGTGCACACGGCCCACGACCATTGCGTAACACCTTGGTGGGAGTCTATTGTTTGGGATGGTATAAAAGCTGCGATTCTGAACTCAGTTTTCAGTTGGTGTTTGGGAGTTTAGTCTAACATGTTGGACCTCCACTACTACTAGGGCTAGCACAAATTGACACTTGCTGCCGGTGACTAATGGGTGATACCCACTGCACAGTCCCCTAGCTGTGCAGTAGAGACACGCTTGAAATCGAGTCTAAAAACTTGAATCCGACTGTTTACCTGGAATTCAAGGCAGACAGTCAGGTTCAATTAATTGCAAGTGTAATAAAGAAAGTAAACCGCTTTTTGCTCAAATCATTGCAAGTGCAATAAGTGAAGCACATCGTGTTTTGTTCAGTTAAGCGCAAAGGTGAAAAGGGAAGTAATGTACCGTACATCATGTTTGTTTAATTAAGTGTAAGGTTTTTAAGTGACATGGTGTTTTGTATACGTCAGTGCAAGTCTAATACAAGAAGTACAGCATGTTTTGTTCAGAGAATCGGTGTGATAAGGGAAATAAACCTTGTTTTGTCTATTTTCAGCATGAGTGCAATAGGGGAAGAACACCGTGTTTTGTTCAATACAATACGAGTGTAATTAGGGAAGTACACCGTGTTTTGTTCAGTTCGGTACGACTGTAATTAGGAAGAACAGCATCTTTTATTCAATTCAACAGGAGTGTCACAAGGGAAGCTCACCGTGTTTTGTTCAGTTCAGCACGAGTTTAATATAATAAGGGAAGTGTTTTGTTTAATTCAGTGCAGGTGTAACATGGGAAGTCCACCGTGTTTTTTTTTTTTCCAATTATGCATGAGAGTTATAAGGGAAATACATTGTGTGTTTTTTCAACTCAGCACGAATTCACTGCTCCAATTCACAATTCCCAAATACAGTTCGGGTCGGTCTGCCGTCACCGTCATGATGATACGAGACTCAGCAACAATATGCATCAAACTAAAAGATGACGTAAAGGCCATTTGCATGAGAACGTCAATAGTGAATACGTATCTATGACATCTTTTTTGTAAAATGTAGCTACTCCTATCTGTCCATGATAAAGAGATGAAGAAATTCTGCTGAAGGAACTATTTTCCCAGTGTCTAACCCTCACTGAAGACCATTCGTACAGAATCTGCACGACCCAGCAACATGTTGAAATTTCGTAGGAGTTTATGCTGCTACCTGGCGAGATTTGCTAGGGGTATAGTCATGCCATGCGAATTTGGTATTACAGTTTTCAAGGTTGAAAAGGTGTGTGTGGTGGGGGGGGGGGGGGGGCGGGTGATGAAACTCAGTATCGTACTTTTCTAATACTAGGATGTGTTCTATACAGATCAGTGGTGTGGGCGGGATGTTATTTGGAGCTAGATTCGGTGACCGCTACATATTTAGCATTCACTACAGCAATGCTGTAGACAGCTTTAGTGAGTGGAATGGACGATGCGTGTAGGTTAAGTCGATTTCGTTATCGTAGGCTGAGTATAGTGTTGGCACTAAGAAAGTTTGGTGCTGCCTGCCGAGAAATCGCTAATTGCAGGTAATAAAATTCACGCAATAAAATTTATGCACTATAAAATATCATTTGCTTGTTTCACATCAGTGGGTTTAGTGTCATTTTGAAATTGGCCACTCCAACTCGTGTTCATGCTGTGCACGGTTTACTAATAACTATAAAGGCATGACCGTACAGATTCCAAGCGTTATTCGCTTAGCCTTCGACTCTGCCACACGTCGCGCTGCGAGCAAACTGCAAAAAGCACTGCTCTACAAGCTGGATTGAACTGTGGAAGTTACGCATGACACGTGATACGCGGATTTTAACTTGAAACAACGTACTGCGGCTTAATTATTAAATTTAAACAACAATAGCTTAATGCTACTTAGGTTTTTGTGCACGAGACATCAAAATAAGGGTAATGGAGGCTAAACTTCGTTAAATTTAAACAGACGAAGAACCACTGCATGTGCACATTGGTGTATAATAATAATAATAATAATAATAATAATAATAATAATAATAATAAT
>JAHWFP010045769.1:84308-144569 GCA_023313725.1 Lithobius niger | reverse complement strand
AATAATAATAATAATAATAATAATAATAATAATAATAATAATAATAAATTTTATTGTAGCACGTGAAAGTACATGTGATCAACAAAATCCAGGGATCAAAATTGATTATGTCACAAAGGACGAAGCCCATTCTTACACCTAACTAACCTCAAACCTACAATTGCAATGTCAACAGATAGTAACATAAACTAAACGTAAACAAGAAAATGAGGTGGTGGGAGTTGTGGGAGTTGTGGGGACATTGAAAAAAGAAAGTGAAGGGGAGGAAAAGAGTAAGAGAGGGATGTAACCAAATTATGAGTTAAACAAGTGAAGGAATAATTGAACTTTGAAAGCTCCAACACTAGGTCAAGTTTAAATGGCTTCGGGAAAATCATTTCACAACTTCATGCTCTGAACCAGAAAAGACGTTTGGTATTTAGTATTACGACAGGGCATTTTCTTTTCTCATTAAAATGCATTAAATTACCCTTTCACGTAGTAATAAATCATTCGAAGACTACAAGGATAGTCACCGTTACTGTAAAATAATGTTCGTTTAGTGCTGTAACACCGGGAACTCGAATAACAAAAAGAAAACCACGTTTTTGTGCATGCCACTAATACTAATCAACGCTTTGAGTACAGTTTGTGGGGGCGCGTAGCAGCAGTTTTTGGCAGCTTTGAATGACGCTGCTAGCATGCTGTGCTAAAGCGAGCGTCAAGCCTTTATAAATATTAGGAAACCATGAACTGTCGGAAATAACCCAAGCACATTTCACGGACTAGTGCTTGCGAAAAGCTTCCAACTAAAACTTGGTAAACTTTAGTGAAGCATGGTGCGAGGCACAAAGAAGCTGCTTATCACGTGATGTGTGTGTGTTTGCTTGTCTGTTGCCACGATAAGTTTTAAACCTATTGTCGGATTTACTGTCGTAAATCAATAGAATGTAAGAGTTTCGGAGATTTTCAATTTCAAAGTAAATATCATTCAGACTAACGAATCCATCGTGCGTCAATGGCAGCTAGGCTTTTCTGGCACGGAAATGTTTAAAGAAAAAGTACCTTCAAACTTCAAGAAGTTCAAAACAAAATTTAAAAAATATTATTTAAAAATAATCAAAACTATAGAACAGAAAATATTTTTCATAAACAAAAAATACTGAATACTGAACAACTTAAAGACTTTGTAACCATTTATAAAAATTTACTTTAAAACTGACTTTAAGAATGTGACAGAAAGTAAAGCAGAATTTTTAGTAAATTCACCTACAGATTTAATGTCCCTCAGGTAATTAAGGATTCCGGTAAAGTGTCCAGGTCATATGTAATACCTTGTCCATTGATCTTCTAAATCTTGATAGGAAGAATACAATTAGAAAGGAGATAAAAAGATAGTTTTAACAGCATGTGAAGTTAAGGAAGGTCAGTGGTTAAATTATTGATACATTATCATTTTTAATTTTTAATTTGAGAGCTAGTGTAATTATTGTTATTAATATTTTAAATTCTTTTTTGATTTTTACAGTTACCATATTTTATGGTACTTGTGTGGCAACTGTTTTGTTTCTTGAAGCGATTTTTAATTATTTATTTTTACATTGACTTTTAACGTATGCAGGTATAATGTAATCGTTGTTTTTATACGTTTAATTGATATTTTTATTGGTTGTAACTTTAAAAATTATTGACGGGTTGACTAAACTTTGTGTGTCTCGCCTTTTCACAAGTTGCGAAGTGAACTTAAAGCCATTATTTGGTAATAAACTATATATACGTATTATTATTATTTTTTTTTTTTTTAATGACCTTTATTTTATTTTTAATAAGTATTAACAAAATTTTATTGTGAAATTCTAATGTATATAATGTATGAAAATATAATTTTGTATACTGTTTTTGTAAATTGCACATACAAGCTTCTTTAGCTTCGTGCTCCTTTGTTTTTCTGACTTTCTATTTTGTATATTTTTTATAACTGTAATAAATAAATAAATTATTATTATTATTATTATTATTATTATATAGCAGCAAGAATTTATAGGGTTTGGGAGGAGAATTTGTAACTGTTAAAAGTACCTATTGAAACATGTTAGATTCGTCCCCATTAGTTCAGTCCGAGCTTTCAGGGGGCGCCACGTGTTCTATCTGGTAACTTTTGCTCATTTTTCAGCCCAAATCTAAAGTCAACTAAACTACAACAGCTAGTTTCGTTTGGTTTAGTTTAATTTTAGGCTAAATTCTGAGTAGAAATACCCACATAAAACACATGGCGCCCTCTATAAACTAAGACTGAACTAATACGAATGTATCCAAGACGTTTCAGTAAAAGTCTCAGTCACAAATTCTCCTCCCCAACCCTATCAATTCTTGATAGTAGCAATTCAAAAAATTATGCAACTTTATTTTCGGTTTTGTTCGTCTAGAGTATTATTATGTCATCCTTTGGGCTGAAATGTAATATTTTAAAAGTAAAACAAAACAAAGCACATTATATCGTCCGTTGATTCCGACTTGCTGTAGCTTTTCTTTCCGGTTCTTCCTGGTATTGGAATTTGCGGTTCACCTAAACCTGATTGAGGGGAGCGGCTGACTACCGTTTAACGAAATTGTGTTTACGGACGGTTGTGAAAAACAACATGTCCGCTCCTGAGTTTTCCGGATATAGATTTGGAGTTTGTTTAACATCATTCTCTGTAATGTGCGGCGCAGTGGCAACACTGTGACTGAGGTTGGCGCTCATGACAACACCTAGCTGCCATGCCATTAAGCCTCTGCTTCCCACCCCTCCTGAGTGGAAGACGACACGTGGTAAGCAGATCACATCGCCGTTGATCGGATTTGTTGGTATACTTCCACGTTAGACGTTGGTGTAGCTTGCTAGGTCATTCACTAGAAAGACCCCTTGTTTGACTTTAAGTTTTTGTTTAGCTATTTTTACCTCCCAAGCGAATTTAATAATTAGTTTCCCACGTAATTTTCTTGCTTTTGACCCAGTACTTATGCGTGAGTGATGGTAAGTTTTTCCAATTTCAAGACTGGTAAGCGTTGATAAATTCGTTTGACTAGCTGGTAACCCTTTTAAGAACGGAATGTGCTTGGTAAATGGTGTGTCAAGTCCCTCGTCGCCCCTCCCTCTTGGTGGGCAATATCCTTCACTACGTGTGGGAGGAAGGATGAGTCACAAATGAATTCACGTTGTCGTCCGTTGTTCCACTTCTCTTTCATGGTTTTTCATCTTGTCGCTGCACTGCGGAGCAGCTTTCAATATCAGTTGGCCTTGCACCTCTCCTACGTGGTTTCCAATTATGTTACGAGATGGCGCTTATGTTCCTTTGTTAGACGCGAGCTATTAGACGATCGCCCGTATACCCTCCGTTTTGATTGACCGAAACAGATGACGTATAAGAACGTAACAACCAAACAGAGCTTGCTGTCGCTATTAGCAATGTAGATTTTATTCAAGGTGTAGTCCACTTTTCCTTTGTTACAGAAAACTCGTGGGTGAATTTCAATATTTTGCCGCTGCCGTCCATCGACAGTTGGAACGCAACGAAACATTTGTTTGACTTTACGAACATTTTCACTCACACAATAGGGTGTCGAACTTGTCTCGAAAATGTAAATGGAACTTTTTTTAATAACACAAAGGAGAAAAAGTTAAATTTCACATTTTTTTCTCTTGCCATTCTGTGCGGTTTCTGACTAACAACGTGTTATCATTCGCCACGAATTCAAGCTTTAAGGAAAGGTGACGAGAATTGGTTTTGTGTCATCACACTGACACTTTGACAAAAGAAATGACCATTCATTCGTCTTTCGCCTTTTCCAATCATCCTTCGCTTTTTCCTTTTTCCTCACGGCAAACTTTCGAATTACATTTTCAGTTTCGTCTTTTCGTTTACCCGTATCATTTCTGATTTGCTTTTAACACGAATGTCAAAGCAACGAAAAATTTGAAGCGTTCAAACAAAAAAAAAAAGATTCTTTGTGAATTGTGGAATTTTTAAAGAAGAATTCTCAACTTTTCAGTGCTCCTGAAATGGCACAAAAAAAGGGTTTCAAACTGAAAAGACATACGAAAGTAAGAACTGAAATGTTAGAGACGTTTTATTAACTATTTTCAAGTGCGGTTACCATTTGGATCAGATGCGTTAGTTGGAAGTAGTTGGGCCAAAAAAGAACCAATCGTGATTTAAGAAACGAAATTAGTATAAAAAAAACAATATTACACTAAAAAATACCAGAAATGCCAGCCCAGCTACACTGGCTGGTTCATAAAAAAAAAAAACCACAACGTGTGGTGTTTGATGCACCGTTTGCAACATGTGAATGGGGGGGGATTGAGGCTTAATGGCGCGTCGACAGCTTGGTCATTAGCGCCAACCTCAGTCACAGTGCAGTGGTCCGGGTTGCCACTGCACCACACATTACAGAGATATTATTCAAACCCCTAACCTAAATCTTGTCATACATCTGTACCTCCTGCAAAAATTGAAAAACACCGGACAGGAGGACAGACTTATCGCCCAATTGACGCACAATGTCATGCGGAAGATGGAAACGACGACGAAAACCATCAAGATGGCAACAATCAACAAGGAAGTGCCGGACCGTAAGTGGCCGCCGACACCAATAACATGTGAATGGTTTACTGTCGCATGTGGTTGCAATGAAGAATAAAAGCACAGAAATGTGAATGAATGAATAAAAAGCCTGATAGGTGCAACATTTTATACAATAATTCGCAACGTTTCGGGTCAGTATGCGACCTTTATCAGGCGTAACAAAAAAAAATTGAGTAGAAACTCAAGTAGTTTTTTTTTAAAAGAGAGAAAAAATTAAAGATACTGAATTTATTTTAAAACTATCAGCATCCTAGCGCAACAGACGACCCCCTCATAATCACATAATCTACCATTAAAATCGTATGATGTGAGTGCGTGCGTGCGTGTTTGTACCTCTACTCCTCTGGACCAAGGCATCTACAAAGATGGGACTAGGACCAAATGAAAGATAATTAAATATCGCAATCGTTAGGCCTATTTTCAGCGCTTTAACTTGATTTTATGACCCTCAAATATGCGAAAAACCCCAAAAAAATTAACGTCAAAGTTTCTTTTTTTTATCTTCATGATTATTTGACCATGACGTCCTAGTTTGTTCATACAAAACTTCTAGAGTGAAGCGAGTCGATGCCAACGGAGCGAACGAAGCGTGCGATGTGGCTAGTGCCTATTATATTCAAATCACCGACTACATTTCCACTTTACACAAACTTGGAAAAAAAGATTTTTCCAGCTAGGGGTGGGTGGTGTATGAACTACTTGGCTTCCCGTCCCTATCCAAAAACGGCCTGCTTAGGCAGGTAGGTTATGGGTATGGTGTGGGTCTTCCGATTGCCCGGTTTTCTAACCGATCTTAGGTCCTTCTGGTGCTTTGCGTTTTGTTTGGTATTGGTTGAGTTTTATTTCCTGTGTTTTTAAAGAAAAAAAGTCATGAGTTTCTACTCAAACATTTTTTGTTACGCTTGATAGTGTCGCTTACTGACCCGAAACGTTCCGAAATATTGTATACGTGTTGCATCATTCAGGCTTTCTATTCATTCATTCATGTGATGGTCGCCAAAGGCGTGTATCCGTCTGTGTATCCCGTCTGTGAAAGTGGTGATATCAGAGCCAAGCCATCATGTTGCCGCCCAAACCGTAACCACTCAAACTTAACCGACAGTCACCGAAGTGTCAGTTAAGGCTGAGTGACCAGGGTTGGCGTGGAAAACTGGGTTGCAACCATTTTGGCTCTGATATCACAACTTTTGATGCGCTCCCAGTCATAGCCATGGCGCTAGAAGGAGAGAAAGACAATTTTGCTAGGTAAATCCCATCGGAAATTCCTAGTTTTTTTTTTTACATGCTACAATCGATATGAGCACGAGACATCACAGGGCCCTTCTCTTCCCGAAAATACCAGGGGTGGCTGATGCTGGACTCGAGCCCGGGACCTCTGGCACAAGAGACGGTCATGCTAACTAACCATCAGGCCGCCTTGCCCCATTGTATACTATTGGCAGAGTGAAAGTAGCATTATTTTTGTATTCTACCCTGTGTCGAACTACCAATCAAACGAAGAGAAAATCCTACCGCAAGATGGCCGTCACCCTAACCCAAATTCGTTTACTGAGCACGCGGCTTCGAAACCAAAGCCGACAACTTTCGACGAAATACAATGCAACTCCCGCCAGCCAGTCAATGTGAAATATATTTTCCCATTCATTTGCACCTTCAGTTTTCCCTAATGGAATCGAACGGTCGACCAAGAAGTTGGTTGTTGTTGTAATTCCGAGTTTCTTGGCCCCCGCCAACCAAGTGCCACTTGCAAATAGGATTAGAGCCACAAATGTCCGCAAGATGTCACTTAACGTCACTCGCGAGCTGTAATGGGAGTTAATCACGTGACCGAAATCGCCTTAACGGAAGTTGCTTAAGCCTCGCAATGGATGGACACAATCGATTATTCAAGGACGGGGGTGGGGAGGGGAGTATTGGGCTGGGTTGGGGAGGGGGTTCGCACTAGAATTTGTGTGGGAAGGCACAGTGGCGGACGGGGCCCCCCCCCACAAAAGACGATTATGACACTCCGACCTGCTTCATTCGAAGCCTCGTTCATTCACAATTTACCAACATCAATGAACGTCAACAAAGGAAACTCCGAATTGGGAGCTTGCGATCGAAGAGAAGTGTTGTCACGGAAAACACGACGCTAATAAGTGCGTACTCCGGAAACGGAATGCCTGTTTAGAGATTGCGACGCTAGTTGGTCTTAAGAAGAGAGAAAATTTCAAACTTCTCAACAGTTTCAGTGGTCACTATCGCGAATTTCAATAATGGAGACATCCTTCGGTCAAAATACGAATTAATGGAATCGTCGAGTCTGTCTGTCACGGACTGATGCCGAAGACTATTTCGGTTGATCTAGTAAGAATTTATTCTAAGTTCTGGTTCTAGTTTTTTTTTTTGTTTTAATTCTTTCGTTTCTTTTGGTGACTTAGTTTGGATTGTATCCTTGTAACGTTTAAAGGGATATACATCCCAGCGCCATTTTTCTCGATCCTCCACATCAAGTACGTCCCCAAAGGTCTATTTCCTTGCCGTTAGTCTTTCCGTTGCTAAAAATCCTTTTTTAAATGTGGCGTCTAGGAGATTTTCTGCTGAATATAATGGAACTTTATTTACTAACGATCCGTCATTATGCACTGCGCGCGTACAATAATCGTGACGTTTCATCTCTGTATGTACATCTACTAATTTTCTAATAATTACCATGAGATCTAAAATCTAATAGACTAATGCGGTAAAAATTAAAATTAATTATTCCAATAGATCGCCGAAGCAAAATTATAAGACACTAGCCTAGAAAATTATAAATTGTGATTTTAAAAACGAGAATCATTCCGGTTTGTGACGACACAATCAATGGTTCACGCTGGCTGGACTATTAGACGCAATGCCAATTGAGACAGTAGCTACGTTTTCGTTCCGAGGAACGAAGCTACCGTCTCAGTTGGCCTTAGCTGTGGTACATACGCGGATGTTATCGTCGCGTGGGTGTTGTGAGGCAGGTGGAAGGTTATAAGGCAGGCGGTATGTTGCTTTAAGAAATTCAGTTGTGCATATATCGCCGGCTGTGGAAGGTTATTGTAACGGCATCATCAATTAAAGTTTGAAACCAAATTGGATGCCTTTTTAAGGCTGATTCCACTTATAAATGCTGACTAATGCATGGTCCCTTCTTGATTTCTATTATTATTCGGATGACTTTAGTCTTGGATTTTTATATCTACTTTTTTAATTTTTTTTTTTTAATTAGTATCTTTTTTGGCCTTAAGTCAGCCGAAGCAATTTAATGCTTATTTGGCTGAACCGGCTCAATTTTTAACATTACCAGAATTTTAGAGAAGCAGAAATATCCGGTAAACGAAGGTGCCAACTCGGGGATTCGATCCGGGAAACCTCCGATCATCGTAGGGGCCGAAAGATTGTCCAGAATTGGTGGCCAGAATAGTTCCCATAGCTGCTGAAGGAGCATGGTAGCCTCTCACGCTACCCTGGCTGGGACTTTGCCAAGATCCCTTTTCAGGGGTTCGACCAGATCCTCCAGCAACCAGCTCTTCACTGCTCAGCCATATGACCACTTACGCGTCACTTTGGAATCTCAGTTGATTCCGATTTTTATTTTGCCAAAAACTTATGCCTTAATTAATCCTGATTCAAATTTGCTATAAATTTGATGTAATGTACGTGTCTATTTTAATTATTATTTGTTTTCCCTATCAGACTTTTTACTTTTTCCCTTACGCTTGTTGTATGCTTCAACAAATGCCTGTAGGAAACGACATAATGATTGTAGACAAAATTAAATTAAATTAGCTGAACCCTTAGCGAAATAGTATAGGCCCTTGACCTCCCGAACGCTGCCCCCCCCCCCCCGACCCCCCCCCCCCCCCCCCCGCATTGGGCGTGTTTCTAAACTAGAGGGAAGAGTGAGATGGAATCCTCTAAGCCACGCCCCAAACGTCATCAAAACCGATCAGATTAGAAACAGCTCTGCCCTACTTGTCGTTCTCAACATTAGAAAAATTAGCAATAATGGCTGCCACATCTATTTTCAGCGAGAGAAATGTTATTAAGAACATAATACAAATGCTTGTTAATCTCTGTTTAATTGGATTTTGTTTCTAAATTTAGACATTTTCCATATCTCACTTCCTACAGTTTAGAAACACGACCATCTCATCTATAGTTTGTTCCACATTATGTTTTTAGAAAACTGACTGTATGATGCCACGTTTCCTTGCACGATGAATGAAAAAAACATGTGAATAGCACACTTGTAGAGTGTACACAGTTACTGTTACAGTCTACGAGTGGGATCTTTACATGTTTTTTGTACTCGTAGCGGCAGGAAACGTGGCGTTGGAACAAACTATACTACTGGTGATGGCAGCCATGTTGGATGAGTAAGTGAGTGAGAAAAAACCTGCTCTCACTTGCCTCAGCAACATCTCAGCTCCATGACGTCACGCTTACGTAAAGTGAGAGGAGTTTGGATCAGTCACCTCGAGTTAAGAAACAGTTTTTCTCACCTCCCTCAGACTTCCCTCTAGTTTTAGAAACAGGCAAAGCATTGTGTGATCTACTTTACGACACTACCTCACTATTGTTGAACTTAACAGCCCCTTGTAGGAGGCATTCCCTGCAGTACACCTTTCAGCCTAATTTCAGCCGTATACTGTCGTATTGATGAGTTTTCTATGTGCATCCCATCTTGAGTTTGCTGTGTGCATCTCATCTCAACCTAATCGACGTATTATATATAGAGATTAATACAAACGACGCATCGTATCAAACATCAAGGGGCGCAATAGGATACTTACTTAGCGCAAGGCGCACCACGAAGCAAACAACCGCGGTGCACCTTGCCATTATGTACGCGACACGGCCCTCGGCCAGCAGCTGTCCACATAGCTGAAGGCCGAATGCTTGGTTGCTGCGTACGGAGCGCGTCCACCTGCTCAAACCAGTTAGATCCGCTTCGCGCGGTACGTTACTGATTGCGTAATTCCTGCAGGAGCCCATGGTTACAGCGCAGGTAAAAGCGTACTGGAGCAAGGGTTCCTTACTTGGTGTTTGTCCTAGTAAGACGAACTACGGAGCTGACTAGGGCTGGTACAACTAACACTGTCCAGTGCCTAATATGTAAGTGCTCGCTGCAATAGTCCACTAGCGACGTGGGTTAGATCGACGAAGAATTGAGCACGAAAACTTTAATCTTGAATGGTTGTCTTGTTGGGCATTACAATATAAGCCTCAGAATGACTTTTCGTGTTAAACGTTAAATTTCTCCCAGAATTATAGTTTCTCCTAGAATTGACGCAGACCAACGAAATTCGGTGTCGTGCCGTAACTATTTCACTGCATTAAAAACAGTTTGGCCTTCACAATATGGCCATTTGTTGTTGTTGTTGTTGTTGTTGTTGTTGTTATAATTAATAATAACTAAATAAATCGGTTGGCCACATTATTGTGTGGTAGGATGAAGGAAGGGCGGGAAGCCAATAACACCGTTCCTGAGATGGGGGGGGGGGGGTGGCCGGCTGGATCATGCTCATCCTAACTGTCTACCGGCCGTTTTAGGCACACATTTATAGCCTTTCCGTTGTGAGAAACCTGCGAAAAGCAACAATAGTCGGAGCGTTTGCAGTCTCCGTCCTGAGTGCATTCCAAATTGGGACTACCCTATTGAAAAAAAAATAAGGTCGCATTTCAAGGCGAGAAGCTGAACAGCCAGTTTCAAATTATGGCCCCTGGTACAGATTATGTTGGGGGCAAAATCAAAGAATGGAAGATCAATAGCGATCAATCCATGAACGATCTTGTACACCAAAATAAGATCAGATTTTATACGGCGCAGTTCCAGCAACTCAAGTCCCAGTCTGGAAATACGATCCCTGTTATCGATTTCCCGAAATCTCCGCAACTGCTTTGTGAACCGTCGCCGGACCTTTTCCAAGAGATCAATATCCTTGACTTAATGTGGCGACCAGACTGGGGTTGCGTACTCAAGTATGGGGCGCACAAAAACCTTGAATGCTCAGACCTTCGTCGCGATACTACCTGAAGTGAAGCATCTTGAAACAATCGCCGAACGGCGAAAAGCCACGGTGAAAACCTTCTGACAGTAGAGAGAGGGCTTAAGGTTACCTGTAAACCAGATCCCCAAATACCTCACCTCAGTGGAATGAAGCAGAGGCTCATGGTCCAGGGAATAATCGGAGCCTGGATTCAAAGTTCCAACATGGAAAGTGAAGCATTTTGGGATGGAAATAGGCAGTTGCCAAGTATTAGTATTGTTGTTGTTGTGTTGTTGTTGTTGTTGTTGGGACTCTTTTCCTCTCCTGGCTTGATCAATGAAGCCATCAACATCGCCCTAATACGCGTAAACGAAGCTCCAGTTTGTTTATTGGGATGATGAAATTCATTTACACTAATTATAGTGCGACGCTGAATTGATATGTCTTTTTCTTATGTCTGTTCCTTTATAGTGTACGCGGTTTATCTTGAGTCCTCCAAGTATTTTATGAGCAGCTACGTCTTCCTGGAGGGGGCGGCTTTAATCGACGGCCGCCATTGTTTTTGTAATCATCTCGTATATCAACAAGGCACTCTGCTACCAAAAACATACAATTGATTATCCGTGTCGTTCTGCGGCGAACTCAAGATAGGCCGCGGACACTATAGAGTATTAAGTGTTTGAAGGCTTACAATTACATCCGTGTAAAAAAAAAAAACTAAAATGGATTACTCAACACCATTTCCGCCCAAAAAATTGGTATCTGGTTACAAAACAATAATAATAACAAAAGTACGAATAATAAACATCACCCCGTACTCCCTCCGCCCCTTCCCCCCTCTGACCGTAGTGCCTTCATAATGGTCAGTCCGTCTGCTACCACACACACACATACACACACAGAGCCAGCCTGCTCGGCGTTTACGCCTTTCATCTTGAAGAACATGTCTTGTTTCGCATCGCCAGGCAACAACTAAACCTAAGAAGAAGAATAAATCCACTGCTAACTAAACGCTCGGATCATTTTGGCCAGCAAACCTTTAATGGTGCGTTCCAGCACTTCAATTAAAACACACCCAACTATCCGAGCCCGAATCAGAATGATCGTAACTCGGCGAGTCTTAAACGGCGCCCATTTTATGCGCAATAAAACGGCTCTCGGGTGTAAATGAGACCAATAATTTTGGCAAGCAAAACAGTGTGCCGTCTGGGTCGGAGAGGTTAATTTACTGCGATACCAAATAACCCCATCCCTTCCACCCGTTATTCCAAAGTAAATAATAAAAAAAAAATCACAGAAGAACATAGTCAGAAAGGAGGGAGGTGGGGGGGGGGGGGGGAAGGGCTGGGGATATGCCGTTTTAATCTATTAAAAGCTGCTAGTGTATTATTGGATTTTGTTAGTGTTACGAGGTTACCCGCCATAATCTGCTATGTTTTGGTGTTTAGGAGTCCGTTTTGGTGTTATGGCACAAACTGTCTACGCCATTCGTTAAAAGTATGAAATAATATTGCATTTTAAGTTGCGAATCTGGTAATGCTGGAACATGTATGCACGCCATAAGGACGTAAAGAAACATCCTTTCTTCATGTAGAATTCAATTTTCACACATTTTCGCATTCCTGCTTACATGCAGATTACTTTTTTTTGCAGTACTTTTTCGGTAGTTGAAATCAAATGAACGTCATCATCAAATAATATTTTTTTTTTAATTAATTTTTTTGAGCCTTAAGTCAGCCGCAGCAATTTAATGCTCGTATAGCTGAACCGGCTCAATTTTGAACATTATACTAGACTTTTTCGAGACGAAGAAATATCTGGTAAAGGGAGGAGCCAACCCGGGGATTTGAACCAGGAAACCACCGATTATCATAGGGGCCGAAAGATTGTCCAGAATTGGCCAGAATAGTTCCCATACCTGCTGAAGGAGCATGGTAGTAGCCTCTCGCAGGGACTTTTCCAAGATCCCCTTTCCAGGGGTTCGACCAGACCCGCAAACCTCTAGCAACCAGGCTAAGCTCTCTCACCGCTCAGCCACGATGAGCAGTAAGTTCAGTTCATTAGCTTCGTCGTTTACACTAAGTTGGAACAAGATTGGACCCAGTACTGAATCTTGTGGGATTTCAAAAGTGGAATAACAACTAGAGGAAGCCCGTGCTACGTATGGATGGCGTAAAAAACCCACCAAAAAATGGAAACCCGATTAATAAGATTTTTGCGCATACTGGCTAACACTAACGTTTGAATATTTCTATGGGAAATAAATAAATACGCTTTTGTAGAGCAAGTTTAAACCTTTAGCCTGACAGCTTTGTCATTTTTTTTTTCTGGGAGAGGCAGAAAGTAAATCGCCGATAATGCTTCATGGAGTTTTGTTTTCATCTACAGAGGTCTTATTGTTCTCGATCACTTTGCAACGTAACAATGATGAGCCTGGTGCACCTCAAATTTAAAGTGATTATTTGAGTCTTTCTTAAAAGTATTAGTTTTGAGTTCAACGATCTACTGTGTAGCTGTTCCATCTGTGCAATATCTGTGTTGCTGCAATCGGTACCTTAAAACCGACACTACTATGTTGCCAAACATTTTAATTTGGAATAAAATCTAAAATTGACACCCTTTGTAAAGGTCTTACCGCGAAACCATTCTAAACAACCCTTAACGATGTTCGCCGGCACTTTCAACTTTACGTATCAACTCTTTTTATTTCCTTACAAACATAATCAAAAACCTTTCATTTTTATTTTTTTAATATTAAACCTCAACTTTAATAGCTAATTTCTTGGCAGCACGCGCCTGGCGTTGGAGAAAAGGGCAATTGTCGAGATTTATGTTGGGTTGGTTGGAAAGTAGAAGAGCATCTGTTAAAGTCACGTGAAAACGAGGAAAATAAAGAGAGAAAATCAGTTTAGTCTGGATAAAAAGCAGAAATGAGAGAAACAGGAGAAACAAAGCAGATAAAACTGCAAAAAGACGAACTATCAGAAGAGAATTAAGTGAAGCTGTGATCATAAATCAATCAGGAGACTGGTCGTGCATATTGTCGCCCGAAGTTGCCGGAGTTGGAGGTTGCTGGAGGTTTACGGATCTGGTCGAACCCCTGGAAAGAGGATCTCGGCAAAGTACCCACCAGGCCTACCGGCCAGGGTAGCATGAGAGGTTACCATGCTCCTTCAGCTGCTACGGGAACTATTCTGGCCACCAATTCTGGACAATCTTTCGGCCCCTACGACGATCAGAGGTTTCCCAGTTCAAATCGCCGGGTTGGCACCTCCCTTTACCAGATATTTCTTCTTCTCTAAAAAGTCTGGTAATGTTCAAAATTGAGCCGGTTCAGACATACGAGCAATAAATTACTTCGGCTGACTTTAGGCTCAAAAGAAATTAATTAAAAAAAAAAAAATAAATACTTGACGTGATTATACACGGCTCCCATTGAGAAGGGAGTGGCGGTGTAAAAAAAACACTGCAAAACTGGCGGCAAAAGACATTTTTGGACCTCAAAAATGAAAGATCAATAAAAATTTCTGAAAACTTCTGCGAGGCTCCCAGACCCTCCCCCCTCCCTCCCCCCATGATGTGGATGTTTTCTCATTCTTGAAGTTGTCAATATCAGTACTACCAAGAATTTATAGGATTTGGGAAAAGAATTTGTAACTCTAATAACTCCGTATTGCAACGCGTTACATTCATTCCTATTAGTTCCGTCCGAGTTTTCAGAGGGCGCAACGCGTTCCATTTGGTAATTTTTGCTCCTGTTCCAGCCCAAATCTAAAGTAAACTAAATTACAACTAAGCTAAACCAAATAGTAATTAAATACAAGCTAGGTTCGTTTAGTTTAGTTTAATTTTAGACTGAAAACTGAGTAGAAATTCCCACATAAAACTCATGGCGACCTCTATAAACTTAGACGGATATAACAGGAAAGAATCTAAGACCCATCTCGACTTCTAACCGCCCTAAACTCGTTTGGGGTGGCTTTGGAAGAGAGCCGCGGCCTACAAGTAATAAATTTTAGAATGCTATTTATGTGTGTCTAAAGTACACTCTAGCTTATATTCTATGACAAATCGTAATTTTGTTTTCATTTTTAGGTTATCGGGCCGTACTTAAACACGGAAAAATGGTTACTTTACTACAATAGTTTTATTTTAGCAATCTAGGTCTTACACTAAACGGTTTTCTTCTTAAGGTAAGTCGAAATGGCCCTTTATTTCTGTCACATGCAACATCGCACGTCTTGACAAAGACAAGAAATACAAGCCAGTTGATTTTTGTCTCCTTTTTTCGCTCCAGCAGATGGATCAGGGCAGCGGAAGTGCCTCTCAGCTTTTGACAGTTTGGATACCGTGTGGATGTCAAAAGTATCAGGGAGGGTTTATGCAACAACTCGCTTTTTCATTCTCGCAGCAAAAATTGGCAAATTTGTCGTTGCCATGGTAACAACGCTATCTGGATTAGCTAAATCCGACGTCGTTTGAGTCAATGCTTCAAGTCTTATAATCCGTGACAATATGATAAAGAATTCGTCCTGACGAAATTTACACAGTCGCTTCTGAACTGGCATTATTAAGTGTCTTCATTGCGAGTCGACATAGCTTAAACCGCCGCCATGTTGGAATTCAGACGATTTCTAGCTTCTAGCTGCGAGAATGAAGATTTTAATGAAGATTTTAACCATTACGCAGATGTACGATTACTTTATACCATTCTATTAAAATATTTTTCTCCATGAAAAGCAGAAGAGAGTTATGAAGTGTAAGAAATATCCAACAAAAAAAAATCTGTGTTCCTTCCAATCAAGACCAGAAATAAATTTGCCAAAAAAAAAAAATTCAAGATTGCTACCCACATGTATTTGTACCAAACTGCCAGATAATCTTGGCTCATTTTTGTTGTTGCGAAGACTTATACGTTTTTTAATGCAATTTCTTTTTTCTACACAAAACTGGTTATTATTATATTTATTTCGAAATATATCTCAGACTTGTTTGAAGTGAAACGGTATTCATTAAATTCTTGTTTACACTGTTCGTTATTATGTTTTCAAATTTATTTTTAAGTTTTTTGTAGAACTGTAATTTATTAACTAACTTTGTATTGCTGGGAGAAACACTTCTGGATTTAAAACAACACTATCCTATCAGCAGACACATGAGACTTCAATTCTAAAACTCGTCATTCCTCTTTAAGTTTGATGTCGCCAAAAGATGGAATGACAGCCAGTTCATCGTTCACTTTCTTCCATGTTTAATATCTTGCCTGACTTTGATGTACGGGAAGGCCGATTTTGGGCATCTTCTTTTAAATTGGGGCATGGGTAAAAGCGGATTAGAATTTCAAACTAATAAGGCTGAAATCGATCCCTTGATCGGGACCTCCCGCTAGTTGAACGAGAAGGAAAGTTATGAGTTTCTAAATAGGATAGACCTGCAGTCAGTTTGTCGCGTGGATGCTTACAATTGTTGATATTGCGTTGCTTACATTGCTGTGTTACATTGCTTACTTAAAATGTGGGACGTAAAAGCTATATATATATATATATATATATATATATATATATATATATATATATATATACATAAATATATATTTTTTATTTTTTTATTTCCGTAGTGTGTACATATGAAACCACTACGAAGCCGTGGCTCGTGGGTTTTTTGTTTAATCAAAACTACAAAATCAGAATGTCTAAAAAAAACTAATAGTATAAAGAAAAGAGCAATGGCCAAAAACTGATGATACTTTGATTAAAATACAACTAATATTCTAATAAATTCATAATACAAGGATAATGGGTATATAACAGAATAGAGAGAAAAAAATAAATAAAACAAAACAAAACAAACACCGAAAAAATGTTTTCGTATTCAGCTTTTTTTTCTTTCCCTTTAATATAACATTCAATATTTTAATTTGTAATTAGTCACTCCCAACTTTCCTTTTTAACTCCCCAATTTTTTCAATTCTCCATATTTCTTTATTAATATTTTTTTTTTTAATTTCCGGAAGATAATAGTCTTTAAGTTTACATCAAAATTTATTCTGTACCATTGCTGGCTTAATAAACGTTTTTTTTTTGTGTGTTATATTGTGTCTTGCTAATTTGTTCGTTTCTTTTCATCTGCATTAAGTAGAAATTCTTTACAATAATCCCATAATGTCCAAATTGTTCAATTTTTTTAATTTTCATTTTTTTTATAGTGTATCTCCAGATGAAAAGCATAATCTTGAAAAGCATAAAATTTAAGATTCAAGTCTTGCCATTGTTGACAATCTTGGTGCGTAGATCCAAGCTGATTAAGCTGTTGGGGAGGACCGTTGCGTCATGGCTTAATAATTTCTAATTATCGTGTCCAAAAATCCACTTTTCCCAAGAGCGGGTGCAGCAGTGTTTATAAAATGTTCAGCCACGGTTTCGTGGTGAATCTGCGATATTTTGGAAGTGAAATTAAAAAAAAAAACAGTACACATTCTGTGCCTTTCATATCTTGTGTTTGCCGATGGGTTTCAATGTCTCATACATTTTTAAAATAATTTCTCACTCGATTATGTTACAAACTGGATGAAAAAATAATACTTACGAATGGTGGCATAAAATCCCGTACTTTCAGCTGTAATTCTTGTTTCGGTTTCACCTAAAATAAAAAAAAAATTAAACCAACTGAAAAGCCGAAAAGAAAATGAGAACATAAAGCAGCTATGGCATAACCTCTGGCAGAATTTTGGATGCTTAGTCGGCTTTCAGCCTCCAGCGACAGCACCTGGACCACTGCACTGTGACTGAGGTTGGCGCTAATGACCTAGCTGTCGACGTGCCATTAAACCTCACCCCCCCCCCTCCAGCCATAGTCATGGCCCAGATGAAAAGACAATTATGTTAGGTAATTACAACGTAAATTCTTACAATCATTTACATGCCACACTTTGCATGAGCAAGAGTCATCACAGGGCCCTTCTCTTCCCGAAAATTGCTGGGTAAGGGTGCCCGGGACCGGTCATGATTTATGTCTTGGGGGTGCGGAGGAACTGAAAATGTGATATCCAAATTTTCGACGACACCCCCTCCTCCCAAGATACTGAAAAAACTTGATTCCCTCTCATTCAAGATACAAATACATTCGGACCCCCTCCCTATCTCTCCCCCACCAAGAGAAGTAAGCTTTTCGTACGAATTTTCAGATTACGTGGAGATAATTTTCTCTGGTCTAAAACTAAAAAAAATAGCATTTCGCATCGACAGGTTCATAATTTTGTGAATAAAGAGCAAAGAATTAAAGTGTGTTCCTGAAAACATTCAAAAAAGTATTCGTTAAACCACCTTTGGACTGAGATTCATGATTCATCGGTAGAATATCTGTTGAGTTAAGGGATGCATATTGGCACTTCTAAGGCAGTTCGAATCAGCATGTCCATGCCCTTCACAACATGAAGACGTGCCCCATGAAAAATACCCCATGGTCAAAACCATTTTTACGAAGTGGTATTAAAAAGCTATTCAGCGGATGGTATTAAAAATTACGTCAAAATCGTATAAAAACTTAAGTGATGGGGATGGGGGAAGGAGGGTTTGCCCTGCCCCCAAGAAGCTGCACAGCTTGTAGACATTTTTACTGCTGAAGTTCTATTTTTGATTGGCAGAATTGTATTTTTGGAATTGTATTTTAAGAAACTAGTTTGGTAAAAGTTTCTTTCAGACCCCAGCTCTTAACAAAACACAAATACTCATGACCCTCCCCGCGCCCCGCCCCCCCGCCGCGAAGACACACAGATAAATAATGATCGGTCCCGAACCATCACGCATCTTGCCACGCGTCCTGTAACAGTACTGTGGAACAAAGATTTTAAGAAATGGAAAACATAGTAAATTAAGAATAAATCACAAGGTAAAGGGTAAACGAAGCAAGCAGTCTGCATTAAAGACTGGTCTTGGGAGGGGCAAAAGATATTTTTTTTAAACTTTCCAGTTAATACTGTATGCGCAATGTTACTTTAATGCAATGAAGACATTTAAACCATGTGCAATGGCTGTTTGCCGTGACGTCACCATGAGTTAGCCAATGACGAACGAGAACAAGGGCTGTTTGGCCGTCTGATTGGACTAGCTCAGTCACGTGATATGTACGTCACAGCAAACAGCCATGGCGCGTGGTATAGTTAACATGATTATTAATTCCGGGTGGTCGAGAGAAATTATCGTAGTCTTACCTGATTTACATACAGGTATAATCTACATCATTACAGAAGTATGATGTGCGTGCGTGTGTGTGCACGTGTGCGCGTGTACCTCTACTCCTCTTGAACTAATGCACCTACAAAGATGGATGTAGCGCCAAATGAAACATAATAAAATTCCGCTTCGGATAGGCCTGTTTTCATTACTGTAACTTGTTGTTTTTTTTTTGCCCTCAAACACGCGAATACGCACAAGGCCGTCAGGGAGAGAAGCAGTAGGTTTCAGCCACTGGCTCCAGACCAGTTGATTTAACATCGCTAAAATCTTATTTTACTAAAAAAGTGCTAAGTAGCTTTAACTTCCTGGCACGTGCGAGAACTGATGTAGAGTCGAGAAGCAAGACACGCAGTTTCTTCTCCAGTTGGCCTTGTCTCGAGAAACAAAGTGCCTTCCTCGTTTTAAGTTCGTTTAAGCGCCTGTTCTTGTGAACCAACACATGCTTGAACTATACGTAGCACAAGGCGTATTTTCACACGTAAGAAACCTACACGGCGTAATTTTTAACGTACGTTTTCCGCAAAAGTAAAAACGGACACTAGTTCGACAAATGGCCGCATGGGGTCAGGACTTAGCACAAACGATGGAACAAAGTGTAGAACTGTGTTGGTCGACCCCTTCTTCATACCTCTCGCTCCTGCTGTGACTAATTTTTCAACCTAGGCATAATTTTCGTCGGTAACGAAGAAGGGGAGTTCGACGTTGGAAAACTTGGTGGCAGCCATCTTTGTTCTGATATCACTACTTTCGTTGGCTAAAACTTGGCAGATTCTTTCACCCTAAATTACAATCACCTTTTTTTAATTTCCCAAGCCAGGCGCAGACAACGCGTAATTTCTTTAAAGGCATTTCGATCGAAGACTTACCTTTGAAGGAAGTGTCCATTCCTTTTTTCTAATACTCAAAAACGTATCATTCATCTTTGAGCACCTTACTTCTGTAAAACGGTAATAATCCACTACATATTCTGTAGTTGACCAGCTCGTATTTTAAGCAAGGAAACAGATGCGGGCGGCGGTGATATCAGTTTCGCGCGTAGGAGCACTAACAACATTAAGGTCGATGACATGCGTTAACATCGATAGAAAATCATGGTTGAATAAAATGAGATCGTCTATTAAAGGTAAATGCATACGGTGAATGGAAACAGCCTGTGCACCTACACGATCGTGGTTTCACTATTTAAACTGACTTATTGGTTCTTTACAGGTATAAATGGAAATAGGTCTAGTACAATCTAGGCTAAAGGTCACTTGGAAATAAGCCACCATGGGAAAATCATCTGTACACTTAAAACGCGCGGTGTTCGTGCGTGTGTGTTTGTCCCTCTATTCCTCCGGAACTAAGGCACCTATAAAAATGAGATTAGCGCTAAATCATAAAAAAAAAAGCAAACCAAGCAGTGCTACGGAAAAAAGGCGAATGACGTTTCGAAAATTATTAATTTTCGTCTTTAGGTTTACAAATTTAAAACTTAGCAATGGCCAGTAAGTGACCCATGTTGAAAGCACAACTGCACTAGTTTAAAAAGCCAAAAAAACACCGATTCTCCTCTCAAACGGTGGCCGAAAAGCATAAACCAACCTGCTCCTTGCGAAAATCAATTCGCAAGGCCAGGTGCATACCAATCGGGTCACATGTTTTCACAGGTATGGAAGACTAGAGCTCGTTTAAATCTTGAAACGCTTGAAATCCACACGCATAAACCACCCGTACATAACCACTTATTGCCAGATAATAAATATCTAAAATAATATTTTCCTGTAATAAACACACTTAAGCTCCATACATTTTCCAGGCATACTGTACAACCTAGCTTTAACGAATGAACCGTACTTATGAAAACATGTGACTCGATTTGCATTCACCTTGCCTTGCGACTTGGCTTCACCAAGGAGTAGGTTGGATTATGCTTCTCGGCAACCGTTACTGTCTAATCTGAGAGGAGTAATTCGTGGTTTTTGACTTTTTTAATTACTGCAGTTGTGCGTTCAAACAGGATGGCTTAGTGCCCTTGGGCATGTTTTAAATTTGTAAATTTGTAAACCTGAAGACAAACATTGATCATTTTCGAAACGTTGTTCGCTTTTTTTTTTCTGTAGCACTGCTTGGTTTGCCCTTTTTAAAATACGTCCACACAATTGGTTTTAATTTCGTTAAGAAAAAAATCAGTTGTATTGCTCCATTTATTGATATTGTTTAGATAGTTTTGTATATTACTTTCCATTATATTTTTATTTTTGTTTACTGACAGCAAGAAAACATCATACGCGAAGAGAACAATTTTTACAGTTTTACGCGAAGAGTACAGTTTTTAACACTGTTAACAACATCATTAATGAAAACATTAAAAAGAAGTGGCCCCATAACTGATCCCTTAGGGATACCGTATTGAATTGGGGTTTTATTACGTATAGCACCACTGACGTCATTACAAGCTTTGCGGTTCTTTATATAACTTCTAATTATATATTAGCTTTGCCTCTAATTCCGTAATGGTTACCTTTTGTCGACAGTTTATCGTGATCGATGGAGTCGAAGGCCTCATGCAAATCAACAAGCGCAATTTTAGTGATTACCATCATTCAAGGCCTTACCAATTTTATCGTTAATGAATTTGAGTGCATCTGCTGTTCTTTTACCCTTCCTGAAGCCATATTGATTATTAACCATTATCTAATTTCTATTTCCAAGTAATCAGTGCATCGATTTTGCGATGCTCTGGTTATAGAATAAACTGCGTGAGGCAAGAATCGACGTCTATAGAGTGAGACGAATTTTTTTCCTGTTGAGAGAAGAGAACATCCAAGTGATCTGACCTGGATTCGAACCGGCAAACCAGTACATCACCAGATCACCAAAGTACCATGTTTACCGATACAGCCAATATTGTGTACCGGCATAAAGATAACTCACTGAACCCGTTCTTCAGGTCACAACCATGATCAGGACACCATTCGACCGAACGTGCTCAGTCATAGGCATTGGAACGGGAATATAAATCAATACACGCTCATACAACTTATCGAAGGTGAAATAAATGAACGAAAAGGATCTGCGTCCGCGTTATTTCCATGGTTACTACGTACACCAGAACACTCGAAGGTCGCATGCTTCGGTAAAAGCGGGAAGCAGTTAGCTGATTTAGTGTTAACCAAGTAAAGGAGGGTTTACGCAACGGCAATTTTCTCGCTCACTGCGCGTTTACTTGGTTAATACTAAATCTGATGGCTGCTTCACGTCTTTACCGGAGAATGCGGCTTTCGAGTTGTCTATACGTAGTCACCATGGCAACACGCGGTTGCAGCTCTACTCCTCGTGTGTCGCAACATGGTGTACGATGTGTGCAACATGACAGCGTCGATTCGAAAACAATTTTTACTGCACTACAAGACAGCGGACTGATTTCTTTTTTTTAAGTAAGTAAGAAGTTTATTACGACGGCTCGAAGTTCATGGTGAACTTGTGTGTGCCGTATAAGGCAGGTACAATATATGGCTCATGATAACAATAATATGGAGGTAAATATAGAACACATTATTTGTTGACAAGTACTATTTTGAACATAAATCCATAGTAGGAATCAGAAACAAAAATAAACACAATGTAACAGTTTAAGTACAAAACAAAACCAAATAATAATAATAATCACTAAATGCACATTCCACATTTATGTATATATCTATCTATATACAACTATATTAATAAAAAAAAGTTTTTTTTAAAATTAGACCGAGTGTTTATCTGGGCATTGCTTAATCAATATCTTGATTAAGTAAGAAGTAGTCGAATAGTTTATTTTTAATCTCAGTTATCCCATCAATTTGGAGTAATTCAATAGGGATTTCATTAAATATAGAAGGGATTTTATATTTGTTTGTTCGTTTGCCATATTGGTTCTTGGCAAAAGGCACTTCATATCGATATGTGGTTTTCCTGAAATAATTATTCTTTATTGCTGAGCTTAATTTGTGGTCACAGTTAAAATAGTTTTTTAGAATTATAACGAAATCTCTAAGTTGTTTAATTTTGAGTATTTTTGTTTTCCTGTATATTTGTTTAGATTTTAAATTTCCATATTCGTTAAAAAGAATTTTTACGATTCGGTTTTGCAGTTTTTGCAGTCTATTTATGTGGCAGTTAGCAGCAAATCCATATATTTCAATACCATATCTAATCAAGCTTTCAACCCAAGAATAATAGATCATTTTTTTGCTTTTTATGTTAAGGAGGTGTCTGATGTGATAGAGACTGGGCATAAGTTTACGTAAATTTTGTGCAATTTTATCGATCTGCCTTTTGTAGGTCCATTGTGAGTCGATTTGGAATCCTAAATAGGTTGCTTCACTTACGTTTTTAATTTTAAAGCAGGTAGTATCACAGTTCCTTGTCGTACAGAATTTAGAGTGAAGGAAAATGTTTTTGACAGAAAACTTCGGAGTGTGCGGGGATTTGATAGTCATACAGACTGTTTTTTCTTCACTGATGAAGACTTCATTTGTCATGAACCAGGAGTTTATTAAGTCAAAATCATGTTGCAACATGGACGAAAGTTTATCATATTCATGATTACAAGCAAGGAGGAAAATATCATCTGCGAAAAGAAAAATGTCACAATTTGTAACAATTCTCTCAATATCATTTACGTAGATAAGGAAAAGTAAAGGACCCAGGACTGAACCTTGGGGGACCCCATGTTTAACATTTAGAAAGTCACTGTTTTCCTGGTTTATTCTGAATGCCAGCATTCGCTGGGTTGTTTTCGAATCGAAAACTGCGAAGTGGTGTTGGATTTTGAATTCTCGCTGCGAGCAGCTACTTATTCTACCGTCGTCTGATCAACCGCTAGAAGCTGTTCTTTAGTGCGAGAATAGCAAATTTTGGAAATAGCGTGAAATGACAACCACTTGTAGCAATGTTTAAAACTACTGTTGCACTATGTTCCTTATTCGTATATTGTTATTTATAATATATTTAATTTGTTATGTATTGTCTCACTCATTTAGTAGAAACTGAAAACTAATCGTAAGTAAAAAACGGTTGACTAGCAAACAGCGTTTGGTGAGCGAGAAGGTCTCGCTGCATAAACCAGCCCTAAGGGCACGTTTACGCAACCACTCGCTTTTGCATTCTCGCAGCTAGAAGCTAGAAATCACCTCAAATTCCAACATGGCGGCGGTTTTATGTCTGCCGCCTCGCAACAAAAACAGCAAATAACGTGAGTTCAGAAGCGTTTTGGAAAATTGTTTCGTCATGAGGAATTCTTTATATTATTGGCACGGATTATAAGACTGCAAGTACTCAAACGATGTCGGATGTAGCTAATCCATTTAGATTTGTTACCATGGCACTGTCACCTTTGCCATCGCGATTCAGTTCTAGCTGCGAGAATGCAAAGGCGAGTCGCTGCCTAAACGGGGCCTAAAGCTAGTAAGCGAGAAATTATACGTTGCGAATCGCATAAACGCGCCCTTATATATAACTGCCGTTTCCATCTTTTGGGGGTACTTTTTTTTTTTTACATATTCTCGAGGAATTTATTTTGCATTATCGCATTATGCTATGATAGAATTTTATTCCTTGAGGGGCCCTGACCCTTTTGCGTCCCCCGCCTGCCTGCGCCACTTCCTTACGTAGTCACCATATTTTTTACAATTGCTTGCTCAGTCACCTGAGGAATGGAATACATTCTATGCGAATTGTCGCTTAAGGGGTGAGTACAGTGTGTAGTTCACTGTAATACATTTGACAGTGTTTTATTTTGTTGCTCTCGCTGTGAGATATCGTTATATCATTCCTATAAGAAAAAAGATAATAAAAAGAGGGCCAATTGTGCTGGGAGAACTAACGATCCATGACAAGGGTGACACCCGAAAAATTGAGTTAGATGTTAAATGAATGTGATGAACTTCGGCTGGATGAACGCTTTTGTCGTGAGACTTCCAACTTCAGGAGTGGGGCGGACAGACAAAGCGACCATATTAAGTCCAAATCTGATTTCCACAATGTGACGCGTACTTGCTGGAATTAGGAAAAATTAGAATTTAAACACTGAATACGTTTGTAACAAAATATGTGCGTGCTTCGAATTTCGCGCAGGCTATAACTCGGAGTGGCCAATATGAGCATTTTCGTCAGGTTTACCGTCTATTAACACACTTCTGAATAACTCCGAAATCTGCACCAAAGCACTCGCTCATCCTTTCCTGGATCTTACCCTATTTCCTGTCAATGTGTACATACATGGATGGCTGCAAAACGGAAGTGTCATCCAGTTTGGTTACATTTAAAACAATTCCGGCTACATTGCTTATATTTACGGTGAACAAGAGAAGCGTGGCTGAAGGGGGATGCGCTGATTGAGTGAGCGAAGCGAACGAAAATCAACGTTTGTTAGCCAGTGTGCGCAAAAATATGATGGATGAAACTTAATCTAGTGAAGCATGGACGTGGACATGAGCGTATCGATATTGCAAATGGTGCATCCAACACCACCCGAGCCTTAGGTAGTCGCGTCTAAAAAAAACATGGACACTAACTACAAAGCAGTATGTCGATATGGCAAAGACAACAGGATGATGTGTTGCCTTGTCGACGTGCCGTTCTGCATATTTTTCATAGCAGGTGGTCGCAGCAAACCCTTACCGTAATCACATGTAAATATTTTGTGTCAATGATCGTCTAAAGCAAAGCTGTACTAATTTATTTATGTCTAGTTAACCTTTTCTACATCATGACGTACGCATAGCAAGAAGACGAAATAACTAAGGGACCGGCCATTAAATATAGGGGAAGGGGAGAGGAAATTGGAGGGTCCTGAGTATTTTTTGACCTCTAGGGGGGAAGGTTCATAAAATTTTTGAATTCGTCAAGGGGGATCACAAAAAAAAAAAAAAACACTGACCAAACTACCAAACTAGAGGGAAAAGTCATTATTCCACCTCAAAAATGACACTTTCATTTTTAGAAATTCAGCGGTAAATATTTCTACGAACGCAGTGGCTTCTAGGCATTCCCCCCCCCAAAAAAAAAAAACCCTCCCCCTATCATCTTTCGAGCCACGTCCAACAAAAATATTGAGGCGCACACCTATATCACGTACTGAAACAGCGGACTCTGTTATATAATCTAAAAATAGTAAGTTAGTTTATTACACTTCAAAGCATTTCATGAGATACATTGGCAACGAAATAACAAGAGTGGAAATCTGTGTCGCAGTGTAAACTCGTTTGCAACACAAAACCATCGAGGAAAATAATTAAGATGTCAATAGGTGGCAACAAAATCTGCACGAAGTAATACGTAAATACGTCGAATTAAAACACACACACAAAAATTAAGTCAATATATATCAACACAAGTCGAACATTCAATAGATACTAAAGCAATAAAAGGTATTAAACATTAATAATAAACAAGAATTCAAGTTCAGCAAGTCCAACAATCCATTCGCGTACCTTCGATTTGAAACAATGAGCTGACCGGATGATTTTTGAAGTGAAATGGTAGAGCATTGTACATCTTTGGGGCTTGATAAAGAAAACTTTTATGTAGAATTTCCCGCCTGGCTTTCGGTAACAAAACGTAACTATCACAATTGCCGGTTAAAAATGTTTTTTTATTTTTTTATTTTAGGAGTAATTTTCAGCGTTTAGGCATAATTTTTAATTGCCGTTTTAATTTCGAAGTAGCAGCTGACTGAAAATTGGGTTCGAGAGTTGGCCTATTCATTCATGCAACACGGCGTCGAGTTTTTTTTTTTATGAAGCTAATGTGTGTCGTTAACGAAATGCGTTTGTCTTTTAGGGTTGTGTGTTCCTGTAGTGGTTAAATGCGACGATCAAATGTTATTGTTTCATTGAGTTATGTCGAGAAAGCATGTTAGCTATAAGGAAGCAACAATGTTTTAATTTTGGGTGTTTTTTTAAAGTCCACTTGATTATCACTGAATAAGGCGAAGGATGAATGGATAAAGTCGTTTCTGCAGCCTTACCAGCTTTCGCTGTATAGAAGATTAAAGAGACGAAAGAAAAAAAGCTGCGGAAAGAAAGCCGAAGGCAAACTTTTTTCATCTGTTTTTATTTTTTTATTTTTATTTTTCCGTATTGTTTTTGCAGTTAGAGATTAGGTTCGGCCATTTGCCTTGGTTCGAACTTCACCAGGCAGGTTTAGGAATATCACCTGTAAATGATAAGGATTTTTTCCTTCAGTTTTTTTTTCCATCGGCTTTTCTCCGCAGATTTGTTTTCACAAGATTCATTTTAAAAGCGTAGTAAACGACCGATGAAAACTCGTGGTGAAACCAAATTTAAACGATAAGCTCAACTACATTTTACGACAAACATGCAAGTTATTTAAAACAAATTGCAAGTCGAGTCTTTATCTTGCTAGAACGTTGTTTAAAGTTATGACAAAAAAATTTAAATTCAAGGACGTACCTATCAATTTCAAGGAATTCGAGCCCTACAATTTTTTTTACACAAATTCAAGCTTTTTTCAAGGACGGGGTTAAACTGTCGTGACATTGCAAGAACCAGGGAGTCAGGCACGCGTTTTCCGCCGATACACAACATAATCTGAGAATCTTCATGGGAATTACGATTTTTGTTCCTTTATTTTATTTATTTATTTTTTTTTAGTAAATAACTAATATATCTTTATGGTCTAACGAGCTAGTAACAGTTGACATGAGAAATTTACCGAAGACTTTCCAAAGACTCCCGTTGAGCAGCGAGGCACCTCAAAGAAATATTCTCACAAAACCAAACGCATTTCGTAACCTAATGAAAATTTATAGGATGCCTTTACATTCAGAGACGGCATCTGTAAAAAGAAGAGGTACTCATCGACATCTCGCCGACCCATAAAGACAAAAGAATATGAGATCATAACGAAATAATAATCAAGACAAATAGGGAAGATGCTAATAATCGAGTGGCCCCATGGGAACAAAGAAGCAATTAATAATGTTCACTGCCTAATTAAGTGGGAAACCGAAGTGGTCCAATTGCAGAATTCTCTCTAGATTTGGCGCGAAACGCCAGCTCACGTTTCCAAGGTAACGCAGCGGCATCTCTTTCCCGCCACGACGTGGTTGTAGACCAAAACGAATGGCCAATCGATATGGTACAAGCTAACAATGAATGACAATGAAGCTCCACGTGCTATAGATAACGGCCAGAATTGCTGAGATGAGTGGCGAAATGGCACCATTTTGGAGACAGGGGAAATTTGAAATAGGAAAAGAGACTCACTGATCAATATGGAACTGACTTTGTAATCTGGATGGGACTCATTCGCCATAAGGCTTCGTTCGCTTGGCCCGACAGAAGGGGCGCGCAATTTTGAATTTGGTGCACTGGAACGCCTGAAACGATCTCATCCCCCCAATCTATTTACCAGAGTTCCAGTAATACAGCCCCTCTTCCCTACAATCCATCTTTAGCTGCTGTGCCTTCAGGGTTTTCGCAGTTGAAATTCATTTCGGGGCTCGTCCATTTTATGGCACGACCATAGCGTTTTAGTTTTCTCTGATGTTATCAGCATTTTTCTTTAGGTGATTAATAGAAAAAAAGTATGGGTATACCAACCCTTTAGAATGTTGTGACTCTCTGGATTGCAGGAAACACCATACACGCATGATGCATCTTGCAATCCCAGCCTGGACATACCCACCTGCCACAACATGCAAAAATCTTTGTGTGACCCACTATTAAACACTAATAGGGCAGAGGGACTTGTAAACACCCATTCATGGCGTTTTCGCCCATCAGGCGAAACAAAACTGGAGTCGCTTTATGGAGGTGGTGTGGGAGTCGGATGCGCATCGTCATTACTCGTATAAACACTGATAATCGCACTGAAATGTTGGTGCACGCCTGGTAAAGATAGCGGACACAGTTATGCACGTAATTTGCACTGGTGTCACTCGAATTTTAGGTAAATAAACTGAAAATATAAATGTACATAACTAGGAAGACCACTAAGGCTTTGCAATACGTTTGGTTACTTTGGTAGGCTGACACAGTTTACTGCGTGCAGGGGTAGAGCAGCATGGGACGTGTCCACTATTTGCAAAAGCAAAGGAAAGAGGGAAGGAAAGAAGGAGTTCTTGAGCGTAAAGTTGATTCTTCCTCTAACATCCAGACACCGCTAGGAATATGTTTGATCTTGGACCAACTACTATCTTTGAGAGGGACATGTCACTTACGTGTAGCTGAAATCCTGATCGCATTCCCACCTGCCTCAATGACGATAGCAGCACCCGTTCGAATTATGTGGGGCCGCGAGATTAAAAGCTCTTAACGAGAGCTAGAAGAGAGCCAAACGAGAGAAGCATCTGATGGGATTCTCTCAGAGGTTATAGTTTATGAAAAATCATCGTCTTCCTGGGTTCAGGTCCCTTGTGGAGTTCCTCAGGGGCCTGTTTTGGGGCCACTTCTTTTCCTGGTTTACACCAACGATCTTCAGTTTCCTTGTGATGACTGCTTTGGTTTTAAATTCGCGGATGATTTGAAGATTGGTGCGGAGATTCTCTCTCTCTTTTGCTCCCCTGCTCTGGAAGCTCATATTCTTCATGTCGCTGATTGGTCCAAGACTTGCAACTGCCGTTTTCAGTTAATAAAAGCTGCTCCTTCTATGTTGGAATCCATAACAGGAATCCATAACAGTGGTAACATTTACTCTCTGGACCAGTCTTCACTTCCTTCCACCACTGAAATGTGTGACCTCGGGGTCTGGTTTTTCGGTAACCTGAAACCATCCTCCATTGCAGGAAAATCTGCGCCTTAGCTTATTCTAGATCAGCCAATATACATCGTTGTTTTATCTCTGGCGACACCCCTACTAAAACCTGGGTGCTTAAGGCCTTCATGCGTCCTATCCTTGCATATGTTACTTCATTTTGGTCCCCTTACCTGGCTGGCGACATCGACCATATTGAGAAAGTCCAGCGCCATTTACGAAAAGTCTACCAGGGTTTAGAAACCTCGGGTGTTGTGAACGTCTGCTCTGAACAGGCCTGGAGTTGTTGGAGCTCCGACGACTTTGGTTCAATCTAATGTTGGTCTTTAAGATTCTCAGGGGCCTTGTCAGAGTTGATCTCCCATTCTTTGATTTTGCACCTCGCTTGAGGTGCACCCGGAGTCATGACTGGAAACTGGCTATCCCCATTTCACGTTTGAACTGTTGTTGAAACTTCTTTGCAGTACGGGTTGTTCCAATGGAATGGCCTTACAAGACACAGTTGGGTCTTCCGCCCTTGTCGGGTACTGCCAACTTCTCTGTAAGGAACCCCTAGAGAGGCATTTGAACCGCCCTTTATGATTAGTTAACTTTTTTGATCACCTTATCACCAATTCGCAGTCTAGGAGCAATGTTAGTGGGCCCACCCCCTTCTGTCACCCTTCAACATCTGTGGTGCATTTGTTTTTTATTTATTATTTATTTCGCTTCCATGTCGTGGGTCGATGTTAACATTTTGCATCCGGGCACGTGCAGGGCGATTTTAATTCCTTGGCGGTGGCGCTCACAGATTAGAGCAGGGATGGGCAACCCCCGGCCCGCGGGTCACAAGCGGCCCTCCGACCCCCTAAATCCGGCCCACCACAGCCTAAAAAATAAACTGTCGCAGCCGACCCGCGTTGTGTCATAAAGGCTTAAAATATGTCGCATGCAAGTGGTTCTCAAACAAACTACGTATATAAATTAAATTCTCCGGTTCACAAAAAAACGAATTAGACAATTAAGTACATATTTGGGGTATATAAACTTGACTGTTAATTAAATGAAAACTACCATACTACCCGTTTTATAGTCGCAATTTAAGGGCTAGGCCCATATTACCCATTACCTTTTAGTAGTATGGCTCGCAGGCTTAAAAGGTTACCCACCCCTGGATTAGAGCGTCTCAGAATACTTTCTACGTAACGCCGCTTATGTTGTAGCTGTCGTAGTGACTTGTCTCTCTCGAAAAGAGTACTTCGTCCAAGGTTTAATGCTTCCAGGATACTGAAGTCAGCATCTTAAGAACCCAATAGGAAATGATAGAAAGGACAACTTACTTGAGCAAAATTCCGGCCCACGCATCGCAATATCTTGTAATCCTTGGGCAGATTTTCGTTTTCGAGCTGTTCGACCAGGACTTTTCGTAAATCGTTCAACGTCACTTGCGATTGCACTCTAGGGGAAAAAAACATACAAAAATAGGGCTAAATAGTTTGCACAAAAAAACCTATATCGCTATATATCAAGGAAATTCGACTTAACACAAAGTATGACTTCTTTCTCACTTCCCATCTTAACCTTCAACAATGAGGTGTGTACTGCTGAAAATTTCTGTAAAAGGATGGTCACAAAGTTGGTAATTTGTTTCTGGCATTTTATGCTCAAAAGCTTCACAGTCTAATGAAGTCAAGTAATAATTGTTACCACGCTTTTGCAACAATGACTGATATAAGCGATTTAGAGAACAATTTTTTATCAAATACTGTCCAAGAGATAGAAAATGGTCCGAGACGGCTTATGGCCACCAAAGATGTTTCTAATTCCGAGCACTGCAGTTGATAAAAACTGTCCTCTAAATTGCTTCCACCGGACCATTGTTGCAAAAGTCTGGCAATATGTGTATCTATTACCGATTTAGTTGGTACTGTCGTAGCTTTTTAACAATTTGACGGCATTTTTCATTAGAAGTTGCAACAACCATGATGGTGTGTGCAATTACACTAAATCTTTATAATAACAATGGTGTGCTTGCATGTCTTCATCACACTGTTGGCGAAGCATGATGTTACACGCTTTGCTGTGAAGCATTATCGATGATTGGCTGTCGCTGATGATCAACTTATTGAGAGTTGATTGTTGTAATAGTGTAAAATGAGTTGCTACAACAATGTCTTGAGTAAGTATCTAGGTATACTTGTTTTTCACATTGTTGTGCCAACTGTTCTTACGCTATTACAACAATCACCTCCCAATAAGTAAAAAGTGGGCGCTTTTGTTGAAATGCATACGAACAAGTAGCATATGACCAGGAGTGGTTAACGCTCGCTAAAACCTTTTGAACCCTTTGAACAAGTAGCACAACGATGTCCAACGAAAGTGTCCAAAATTTACTTATTGGGGAAATTGTTGCAACTCTCCAGTTACATGATTAGACACTTTTATACAATGAAAAATTACTAAAGTTTGGTAATAACATATGTTACTTATGTAATGATAGAGGACATACGACATCTTGGTGCACAAAGTCAATACCCGTCGTTCAGATCAATTTCGAGGTGTGCCGACACTTTTACCGTTGAAAGACCTAACGAATTCCTGATCTTTGTGCCGTAAATTTTATGGATTTTTTTTTTACAGTGTGTGTTTCCTAATCTAGTGTTTACTCTATTCGTTTTTTTTTAACCTTCATAAAGTTGATGGTGAATGCTGCACGCGAGATGTATGCAGGGCCATAATGTAGTATATGTGCTACAATGCCCTACGTCATATATTAATGCTGCCTATGACGTCATCTGTGGTTACGCATCTGTGGGATCAGAGTTAGTTAGGGATCAGACATCCCTATATCCCTACACTATATAACGGACTGGCTAGTTAACCCATGACTAGTAGTCAGCTGACAGTTGTAACTGCCTATATTAAACACACGCATGTTGCGTGGAATAAATGTCTGTTCCCCTGCTACTCATGTTACTCTGTTCTAGTGATAAGTAGGCTACTCGGCCACCCAGGCCTATTCATTACAACTGTCAGGTGACTAACTAGTCACGGGTTAACTAGCCAGTCCATTACATAATGTGGGGATAGAGAGATGCCTGACGCATCTGTGGGAAACCATAGATGACGTTATAGGCAGCATTAATACATGACATAGGGTATTGTAGCACATACACTACACGTAGTAAAGGGTTGGGGGAGGAGAGCAAAGGCAAATTGCCCCAGTCTCACCTGACAAAATGCCTCGCCTCGAATCACTGAGAAAGTAAAGCCACCATGATTTAGGATCACGAATTTGCAAAATGACTGTTGTCGAGGCTCACTGACTAGTATCAAATTCTCTTCACACAAAACATTAAAAATATATATTAATAATAAATGCGGTGAAGCAAGAAGCAATACAGATATCCACCCTGCATCCATGGCACTATTCCGAACAAGATGATTCTCTTCAACCACGCAGAGGTCAAGGCCGATTGTAAAAGATTTTGACATACAACAAGGCCGATTCAAGTATTACCATGGCAACCCTTTTGTAATGCACCATTAGAACTGCCATCAATTCGCTGCCAATGTTCCTCATTCAATCAGGGGGTCGCAACTGTACTAGAAATAATTCATTCCAACTTTCGCAAGCATCATTCCTTCCGGCGCTCGCCTACGTCAATACCGCCAAGATGACGCCAGCCAACTTCCGGTTCTCGTCTGAATGAGATCTGATGAGATTCGTCGAAGGCCAGTGCTACAATATATTTATTTATTTATTTGTAAAATTATTGTAACCTCCCTATAAAGAGCATGATAGCAATTTCAGATGAAAACAACAATTTCACAAATCTCATTCAGGCGAGAGCAAAGGCAAAAACGGGGTACAACCATACAATCAGACGCCGCCATATAGAAAAAAATATGGCGGCGCCTGGTTGTACTCCGTTCTCGCCTATGCTTTCACCTGAATGAGATTCGTGAAATTGTTGTTTTAATCTGAAATTGCTGTTATGCTCTTTGTAGGGAGTTACAATAATTTTGTAAATTACATAAATAAATATATTGTAGGATTACCACATAACAGTTTACCATATATCGTCCTAAGATACATATCCCATATTTCATCATTTCTGTCGTAATTGTGCAATGAAGTTAAATGCATGTATTGAGTAGGTTGCCACAAATCCTTTACCTGAGCGGATCGTTGCGGCTGTTTCCGTCAACAGCTTCAGACAACATCTTGACGAATTCAACTTTTCCAATTTTTTGAAAAGACCCAATTATGTTGTCGCCTGCTAGTTGGGTGGCGATTGTTGGATTGGTGTATGCCCAATAATGCCCGCTTGTTCATGATTATGTCTCTCCTGGTGAACATGGCTTTTTTATTATGATGAACTTTTTTATTTTTATTTTATCTTGATTATGATTGACAGTTGGTTTAGGCCAGGCTTTAAACTGCGATACATTTATTTTATTTATTTAAACTTTTTTTTAAACATTGACAATGATAGGCTTTTTCCCTCACTCGTCCCTCACGTTTGGCGATGCCATCGGGGACCATTGTGTCCCTGGTAGGTCTAACCTTGGTGGTAAGGCATTCGTGACCCCAACCGTATACCATCAACCCTTCCTTTACAACCGGGCAATCGTCTTCGTTTTAAACTTTTAAACTTTACAATTTTTAATTTTTGTTTTGACTTCGGATGGCAGTTAGTGACCACCAGGTCCTCGTCATTCCGGTTGCATCTGCAACACACTTATTATTATTATTATTATTAAATGTGAAAACGCTGTATACATGTGCACTTGCTGGCTTTTTAAAAACGTTAACTACTTTTAGTGCTTTTATTCTGTCAAAACGCTGTATATCTTAAAAATGAAGCAATCATTAATTTCTAAAAACGAACAGCTTTTGGAAAATTAGTTCAAACTTTTGCCTGTGCTAGGATACATTTTGCAAAGAGTATCTAAGTGTAGCTGTAGCCATGAGTGCTTTACCCTACTCGTCGGACTTCTGTTTCTCCAACATTTTGTACCCGTGATAATCATTAAGGTGACTGCCATCCCATAATCTCAAAGCGGAGGTATCGAAGCTGGCTCTTCCTTAATTCGTCAATCTACTTGTCCAGTAAAAGTAGTTTACCATATATCGTCCTAGATTCAATGAAGGGAATCATCTTCAATCCAAGGCTCACAGAGATATAGCTGTGCTACGGAGCTTTGGCGGCAGTGGTGCGGATGCAGGATGGATCTCGACCGCAGTAGTCGCTGCTTTGAGCTGTAAAAGGGCGACGAACCACGAACCGTGCCTCTTTAAGACCATCCAATGGCGTTTTCATTTTGAGGCAAAAAAACAGAAACAATGAACACTAAGGACAACGATACAAACAGCAAAAGACAGAGTTAGTCAGGGTCAAGCAACAATGTCTAACATGGTTTGGCGAGGTCTATATTCCTTGTGCTCATCTCCGGGCCCGTTGGCAGCCCATCCGACCTTACGGCATCAAGAACAATAGGGGACGCTTGAACGCGAGCGAGAATTTGGCAACTAAACAAACTCTGAGAAAATCGCAACACGCAAAACCTAAGAAGATGCATGCATACTTCTAGAGAATGGGGGGACTGGGCTTAGGGTACAATATGGTTCCACGAAGTCTTGGAGCAAAAATGTGATTCTTTTCTTGTTTCCTGCTGTAAGCAATTTGGTTGGGGCGGTAAGCTGATGCATAGGAATGGGTGACTTTGTCAGGGGGGTGTAGGTGGCAAACTGCCATTTATCTCCTCGCGCTGCGTTCCAGGTGTCTGGGGAATTCAACGTTTAGGGTTTTGAGAGACTACAGTTGCCGCATGCCGCAACCCCGGCGATGATGACGACCTATACCATCTGCCTGGCAACCTCCGTACAACGAAGTCTTCCCCTCTCCCCGCAGTGCGTATCCCTCTGTATGAATGAAATTAACGCGGATCTCGGGGCGAATAATCTTTTACTGCGACATTAAAGCTAAATAAAATGTAGAAATGAAATAAAAATTTCACATGTGAAAAATCACGGATTAATGCGTGGTTTATTATTCGGCGTGCGCCTGCGCCAGAGCTCTGTAGATAGACGCGTGGCGTTAACGGTTTCGGCACGGTTTTCCTGGTCGAGCGTCGCCTGGCAGCAGCGTCTGTGGGTTTTTTTTTTTTTTTTATTTAATTTATTTTTGTTTGTTGTTGTAAACTTTGTGTTTTGGACGCTGATAAATTCGGTGCCCAAAACACTCACATTATTCAAAAACCCTAATGACGCCGCGTACGGTCACTGCTTTTTAAAGACATAATTTACGTCCATTTTGAGGCACTACCCAACAATAAGACAAGTGTGGCAAATTGGACTACGCCATCTTGAGGAAACAACGACTGTTTCGGCGTCGTATGAGCAATTCCTGCATTTCACGACTTTCATAAACTAGAAGTTTATTATCATGTCTTGTTTTCGAAGAGGGGAAAGCTAAAAATCACGACGTTTCAGTTCCTAGATCGGAGCCGCTTTCTAGTGAAAAGGTTTAAAACAGCTAAAGAACAGAAGCAATTAAAACATACATTTGCACAGATGGGTCATGGTTCTAAACCTTACAGTTCTTAAGGATGTTGGGCACATACTTAAAAAAACAAATAAATAAAAATTCGGCACAATTCGAAAGAATGTGCCGACAGTCAGCTACCAACTCACCCAAGTCTGCAGGTACCTGCAACAGAAAGCCACCTATACGCACTTAAGTTTCATCGGAGTGGGGTGACCCGAATTCGAAACAGTACTGTCCCCAGATGACTCAGAATAACCCAATCCATCCCCAAAAAACTGACATAACATCCCTTGTTTGGCTTCTTTTTTTTCTTCATACATTTCACAGCAATTTGTGTGTATTTATTAAGCATTGGCTCGAGTTAGGATCTATAATACTATTTTCACCATATCACATCACAAAAAGTCAGAAATTAGTAGAGTAACCTCCTACTCGCCATCACACGTTAACTAACATCAAATATGGATTTGTACCAGTTGAACTTATCAAGCTCTCACGAACAACTTTTGATTTACTACATGTAAATCTCTTTATTTAGCCAATACGAATGCACGGTATCCGTTTTGCCCATTCCCCGTTTCGTCGAATCAAAATATTCTTTAAAAATTTAACATTGTAGAAGTGAAAGATGCATTCCTAATTGAAAGGAATTTGCGATTAGTTGCGGTTTCTGATGTTACATGTTTAGCTGCAGCGAGTGTGCAGCGCGACGAGGCTCCTAACTGGCGGAGCGAGCGAGTGAAGCGAACGAAGAGTAGCCTATAACGCACATCAAATTGCAAAATGTTGGTTGGTCCGTTGCTTGGTTGCACTTTTGTAGTCTGGTTGCAGCTCAAACGAAAGGTCGGATTGGAATGAAATTTGGTACATCGCTTTATACCCTCAAAAGTATTGCTGAGCCAAAATTTGCCATCAATCGAACACTCATCATTGTAAATTTGGAATCCTGAATAGTTAAAGAATTCCGACGAAGCATAAACCATGCTGGTGGTAGTCAAGTAAACTATAAAAAACACGGCGAATTAAATTTTGGTTGCTTCCTTCTAGCTGATAACTTTTTTCGACCTAACTCAATGAAATCATAACATTTGTTCGTTGAATTTGACCACTATAGCAAGAAATGCAACCATAAAAAACAAAAGGATTCCAATACGACACAATTACTTTCATTTGAAAAAAGAATGCTTGGAGAAAATCAGTTCAGCATGGTGATGAAAGTGGCTTATACCACACGCATATGGTTCTCGGCGTGAATTCCGAACAATGAACCATTGTTACAAAGTCATTGTCAAGAGAACCCACTAGTGGATTCTCTGGGTTCTCCCAACAATGTAGCAAAGAAAGTTTGTTGAAAGAATAGTTTCGTTGTTATCTGAAGGGGTATTTTGGAATCAGGCTAGAATGCAATGACACAAGCAAATTTCATGCTTATTCTTGCTTATTATGCTTGTTCTTAATATTTTTTTATACTTACGAGTAATATAACCAAACCAATTTATGAGTAATATTTCTTTGTTATTCCTACCGATTTTACGTTTATTTATTTGATTTGATATACGTTAACATAACACAACTACCTTATAACATACACCATAAATCATAAATTACACCATAAATCATAACCAGCAACATAGCCACGACTCGAACCACATGCTAACGATCAGCTAGTAAAGTATGCTGAAAACTAAAAACAAATCAGTTTGTGGATAGCTCTCACCCAACCCGATGAAGGTTGTTTCCCAGAGAGGCCTAATGTCAGCTATGCTGGCTCAAGCATCTGTCATATTTTGATTATTTTTAGTTTATTTGTTAAAAATAGAGCCTTAGAATACATGTAATTTTGTTAATTTTACGTTAATTGGTTTGTATTTGAAAAACGTTAACATAATACAACAAAATCATAAAATACTTGCGGAAACACAACACTACAACCGTTCAACACCGTTCTACAATCGTTCTTCTTGTAAATATTAACCCGTTCTACTTGAAAACTAAGACAAATTAGTTGGTGGATATCTCTCATCCTACCCGATGACGGTTTCCTCCCAGAGAAGCTTAATGCTAGCCATGTTAACACAACCGTCTGTTATATTTTGATTTTTTTAAATTTATTTGTTAAATATAAAAACTTTTAAACACACGTTTATTTAACGAACACGTGTACACGTTATCAATAAATTAATGGGCAGTATTTATCACTGATGGAGCCCATTTGGCTCTCCGTCCTGTAATTACACGTTTATTGTCTTACCGCTTCACTGTCCAAGATTCCGAAAGCATCCGTCATCGCATAACGCCGAATAATCCAGTTAGCCAACAAAGGTTCTCTTCTTTCTTTTCTTGACTTACTCGATTCCGAAGTACCCCATCACCGTTCATACCGCGGAAACTCAACGCCGAATAGCCCCTTCAAACAACTCCTAAAAAAATTGTTAAGAGAAATCGTCTGAAAGGGCTCTTCGTCGTTGAGTTTCAGCAGTATGAACGGTGATGGTGTATTTCGGAATCGAGTTACAATCGATAAACACGAGCACAGAACCCTTCACCAAACAAGCAATAACAATGTGGTCTTTGTGTAAACATTGTTGCATGCAGAGTCGACTTGTTAAGCTTCTAAATTAAAGAACGTCAGCACGATTTGTTGCAGCCGCGACTCGACCAATATGCGGTTGGTATAAGCAGGATAACCAACGGCGTCTCGGGAGTTCTGGCAACAATAACTAGTGGCTACGCCACTCGTTGATTGTTGGTAGAACTCACTCGACGCCGTTGGTTATCCTATGCGTCTACACTAGCGATAGGAATCCCGAATATGAAACCTGAAATCGTCATATTCAAATCGAAGCGGTACATATATAACGAAAGTTTAGAGCGGACGACGTGTTTACACCACAGCACAAAACAATAATAGCCTGCCTCTCATAGTTAATAGATTCCTCGTTGCTACGGTAACGTGAAGTCTCGAAACCAAAACCATGTTGCATGAAGGAATAGGCCTAACTCTGGAACCCAAATGTTGTTAGAGGATACTTACGAAATTAGATCCGAGGAAAATATTAGGCCAAACCGCAAAAAAAATAGGACTAAAAACTAAAAACTAAGCCTAAAAGTTAACACATGCATTTTAACTTACAATTGTGATAGTTATTTCTTTAGATTATAATAGAGATCACTGTTGCAGTGCGTGATAAAGGTGTGTGACTCAACATCTTCGTTGGTGTCGGTGTCATGTCGTATACCAGGGGCAGTATTGTAAACCTTTTTAATCTTCTGATTATTGTTAAAAACTATCGTACTGACTAGTTGTGCCCGTGCGCATGCTGCGCACCCCCCCCCCCCCCCTCCCGCCTTTGGTTGATCTTTGGTTTTAAATTTATCAAACCGAAGACCGAACATGTGAATGGCTCCCACATATATGCCCTCTCCCCCACAATTACTTTATCCCCCCACACCATCTCCACACTTCTGCCCCCTCCCGGATTCGCATACGTGTTCCCCCTCCCCCATACACGCTTGCCCGCCTCCCCCTCCTCGAAAACGTCGCCCCGTGACATTCTTTTAACATACGGACTACATTTTGCACAGCAGTTCCTGTAAACAATAAGAATTATTGCCAGCGGCAGCTCAAACAGCAGTGGCTATACGTTCTGTTTTATTTTATACTCGGCGGCGATGGCCAACATCTTTAGTGTGGACTGTGAAAATAACTAACAGAAACTAAATGCTGGAGAAAACGAAAGCTTGTTAACATAAATTGGATAAGTTGCATAGGCCTATATCTAAATAAAAAAAAAAGCTAAAATAAGAAAAAGGCCAGTAAAGAGCAGCAGTACGTCACACCAAAAGGCAAAAAGGCCAACTTAGCCCACACTGTTAGAAATTTCCGTATTTTCACCGTACAACGTCCGTAAATATTTACGGAACATGCCTGTAAATATATTTTACGGAATAAGTACCGTAATTAAACTCAACAGTAATTAATTACTGTTTAGCCTGACTTCAACTCATCTTTACTTAATGCTCCGTAAATTTAATCGTTGCTCAAGATAACGGGACGTCCGTTAAATTACGTTCATTTTCCTGTTAGCAGTGTTACCATTGACTGTCACCGTAAAAAAACGGAAATATTTTTTACAGTGCAGTAAGTAGTGCACCCAGATTTTTAAGGAGCATTATTAGCAAATGTGGTATCGTCATTAAAATAAAAACTAAATATAAGTTTGAAATGAAGATCTGTTCGCCCAGCCTACAATAGGCCCAAAGCCTGTTTCCTAGTTTAAAAAAAATTTTCCACAAAACGGGATTCGGAGAAACGGGTATCCCCGTTTCGCCGAAATTAAAAGATTGATTAAAATGGACGAAAAGGAATTCGCTGAAACGGTCATACACCGAATCCACTGCTGTTTGCGCCACTAAATATATCTTTATCGACAGAAGTTATACATCTTTTTTAACTGCATTTTTTACCATACCGTGGATATTTACCAAATTTTGCCCAATTTTAACTCTAACATTGTTACGAATTTGACCATTTTACCAATTAGAGAAGTTAGTTCTGTAGTCACTCGCCGTATATCGACTCAAGCAGTAACAAAAAATCTCGCAAACAATTGGCTAAAAAAATTTTTTCTTCCTCTTTTCTTTTCTTTTTTTTTTTTTGTATCGTCAACACCCGAAACAGAAGCACGTAATATGTTCGTTTCGTTTCTTTTGCATCACGTTCCAGGTTTTTCCCCGGCTCCGTTTTTCGCTTTTTAAGCGGCGCCCGTATCTGTAAAAGGGAAATGTTTAATAGCGATTTGGCGCTTTTATGACGCCCCAACGTGTCGCGTGAACCGAATACCAAATTTTGGGGCGTCTTCTATTCCTGACGCATTCATTTTGGCTTAGGGCGTCCAATATGGGGTGAAGACCAAAGATGCAGACTTCATGTACGGGATAAAAGGAAATAGCATGCATGGAAGGAAATGACGGGGGTGAACGAGAGGGTGTAGGGGGAGGAAACAGAAAGGGTGTGCTCCAATCATATTCGCGCAACAAAGCGTTACCCCCTATACCACGGAAGCGCATTATGCGTTTGGTGGTAGGGTGAGGTTGGGGTTAGGGGTGGGCATATGATCGGGGGAGAAGGAACCTGCCGAATTCCTTACGTTGTAAGACCCAAAAGGATCCCTCGATGTACTAAATCACAGGGAATCAAATTTCCGTTTATATCTGAGAAGAAATGAGAGAATTTCAGGTTTATGAAAAACTGACCGACTTTCGTAAATGACGTGAACTTTCAAGTGAAATTGAAACAATTTGCACATGTGTGGGAGTATTTAATAAAAAAAACCAAACCACCAGGAGTTCATAAAGACTTCGTTAGGTGTGTACGAGGAGTGATGGACAATAGTAAAGATCTTTCCGTACAGCATATAAATAGTTACATAGTTTGTCTTGGGTTAGATAAGCACAGTTGGAACAACAATGTGAAAGAAAAAGTACACAAATGAATTGAATTGAATTTGTTCACATGAGCCTAAACGGACAAAACAGCCATGCATTCATACAAAGACCTAAAACTACTTTAAACTAACCTAAACCTGAACTGAAAAGCACGGGACACCTTACCAATAGAGCAACCATCACTCCCCCTAACGCCCACCCAGGAAAGTTATCGCTGAAACCACTGCGCAAACCGATTCGTTCCTCTACAGAACGCCAAAACACCATGCACCCCCCCCCCCCAACAGTGCCCCGCTATTGCAAACAGTACAACAATAAACTCCCAATAAGTTAAAAGTTCAAAGGGTTTCAAAGGGTTTAACGAGCGTTAACCACTCCTGGTCATCTGCCCGAAGCCCTAAGGCCCTATAAGTTAAAAGTTAAAAAAAGGGTTTAACGAGCGTTAACCACTCCTGGTCATCTGCCCGAAGCCCTAAGGCCCTATGTCTGCAACAGCCAGATATAAGTTAAAAGTGAACCCTTTGGAACAATAAAGAAGACAACCAAACCATCAAACAATGCTTCAACAATGACTGTGACGTCGTGTTTTACCAACATAGTGAAGAAGTGCAAACACACCATTGTTATTACAAAGATTCAGCACACGCCTTCATCATTGTTGCAACTTCTAATGGTAAATACTAAGGCTACACCGATACCAACTTTACCGTTCGATACCGATCCGGTTTTATCCAATTGTGCCGAACCGGAACCGATACCGATATTCAAAATTGTATCCCCAATTTTTCATAAACGGTGTAATTTTTTGCAAAGGTCCAATAATTATTATAATTTAAAAAAATTTGAAATAGCAACTGACAGTTAAAACTAGCTAGGAAGATACTCAGTGATTTCCTGAGCAAAACGCCGCGAACTACGTGTCGTAATCTTGAACGGTTTCAGAGTTATCGATATTTTCCCGAAAGTTGCCGACACCGAACCATACCAATACCGCTAATATCGGCACCGACCGACCCAGTATCGGTATCGGTCCAGCCTTAGTAAATACTACCAAATCGTGAAAAAAAGTACGTCAGAACCTACTTAAGTATATTATAATAAATCACTTATTACCAGACATTTGAAATAAGTGACACTATAGATGAAGCAAGCCACTTCGGACGCTTCTGTACCTCCTTGGACAGCGTTCGATAAAAACTATCTTCCAAATCGCTCACAGCGGCCCATTGTTGCTAAAGTGACGCAATAACTATTACATATTTGGTTGTAATTCTAACTTCATTTCTGAACTGCCCTTTAGCCCGTAGTGCTACTCAGTTTATACATTCATTATTGATTGATGCTCGCTTCCATGTGTTATAATGCATGAAATCTTCATGCTGTTGTGTTTCGGCTTATGGTTATTAACTCCTTTTCGAATATTCGATGAGGTATTGATTTTATAACTGTATAAGCCCTTTCCTAAATTAATCGGACGGATCACCGACCGTTCCGAGCCGACAACGTTGCTTCCAAAAAAAAGCGACGTCATACTTCAGTCTTCTGTACAGCCGTACCGGCTGAGAAGACTATTGCAACTACTTTATCCGTCCGTCCGTCGCTTTTTTCAACTTCGGAACGGTACCAGATAAAGAATTCACCAGTAGTTTCAATGGCCAAATTTTAGTTAAAAAACACGGCAAACTAAAACGTCACAGCTTCCTTATAGCCAACAGGCTTTCAACACATAACTCAACGAAATAATAACATTTAATAGTCGCATGTAAACCCAAAAGATAACACGCAACCGTAAAAACAAAAGAATTTCGTTAACGACACACATTTAAAATAGTTTTGCCGCCACGCTGCATGGAATGAATAGGCGCCTACTCTCGAATCAAATTCCTCCTTATCTGCTACTTACGAAATTAAAACGTCATGTAAAAAAAAAAATTAGGCCTAAAATCACGTTACCACGGCAACGTCGAGTTACTCCGTGTCGCTGCTGGCTTCATCAACGGCACTATATTATGACGTCACTACCGTCACTTTGCTCGCTATACCACTGATCTACGTACGTGGCGTTCGGCGAACCGGGAGGCGCACCATGTTTCGCCGAGTTGCTGCTACTTATGAAATTAAATCAGCAGTTAAAAAATAGGCCTAAAAGCTGACAATTACGGCTAAAATCTAAAATAGGCATAAAAGCTAACACATTTTTAACCGGCAAGTGTGTGTTGGTTACGGCTTTTACATTATATAATTGAGATCGCTGTTGCAGTGCGTGATAAAGGCGTGCGCCTCAACATTAGAATAAAAATTGGTTTATTGAATCAGGTAAACAGTACAAATGCCGTATGTGTCCTCACCCCACAAGAGCTAATGCTCGCGTGTGGCGTGTTGGCTACCATATAGAAAAATAACTAAACAACAACAGAAGAATTACAAATGTCAACTTATGCAACAAATGCAAAGTTTGCGTGCATCATAGAAAAATAATAATAATAAATTTATTACCATCATTATTAGTAATTACAAAGTTACTATTTTATTAGTAATTTTATCACCATTTTTATTTCTATTTTCAGTTACTATTTTTATTACCATATAATGTTTAATAGCGAATGCAAAGTTACTATCATTAGCAAATGCAATTATTACCTTTATTATACCAAATGCAAAGTTCAGGTGCGTCCCAGAAAAAAAAAAAAATAACAGTACAAATAAAACATAAACATGCTACAAAGACACAAAGAAAATCTAAATAACAAAGTGCTAAAAGTATTTTTCAGCTTATAATTTTAAATAAATGTTCAAGGACACAGTACTGATATGCAGTAGCCACCGAAACAGGCATTTCTGGAAATGAAGAATTTCAGTAATATCTTTTATGTAGTTGGGTGGGAAGTGGCGGAAGTGTGCCGAAGACCAGTTCTTTTCCCCTCCTAAGCCCGGAATTCTCCTCCCCCTCCATATATTCAACACAAAATTCTTAATACGTGTTTTATAAGGGCACACTCAATTCGCCCTGAAAACTGCCCTTGAGGTCGGTTACCCCCCATTCTCCTTAATTCAAGATTTCTTCCATTTTAATCCCAATTTCTTCCCTCAAAGTCTTGAAATTCTTTTTTTTTTTTTTAATTTTGAGGGCGAATTTGCACGTCAAAGTTTGCTTAATTTTTTTTTTAATGGGGTGCTGTTATTGGTCTACTTCGCTCTTTTAAATGGAGTAAAGAAATTAATTTATTATTGTTATTATTAAATACTTATCTGAAAACGACATTACCACATCCTTCCTTCCCCCATCCCCCACCTTCTCTGCATTACAGTGTTACACCAAATGAAAAGGCCACAACAACAATCACGCATGCAGTGAATGTCGCTGTTGTTTTTTTCTTTGGAGACCACGAACCCAAACTTGGTTACTAGTTTTTTTTTGTTAGGGGGGGGGGGGGGGGGGGAGCACGAACCCAAACTGGGTTATTTTCCCCACGACAGTGAAAGGGACAATTTAGCTGGAGAAATATAAGCAGCAAGCCCAGGATCTTAGACATGACACAACTGACGTGAGCACGAGGCACCACAGGGTCCTTCGCCTCGGGAAAACTGGGTTTACTCCACCAACTTTTAAATAATTCAACTCGGCTGTAATAGCCCGCATATACGAAGTAAATACTTCTTTACACCGTATTGTAGTCAATTATTATCGTTAAGTACTTCAAGCCCTTACGTGCAGTGTACGGTTCCGTTGTCAATCTGCCCGTCAATCTGTTGTCAATACGGTTTCTAGTTTTTAGTTTATTTGTTCCCTGTCTTCTTGTATGTTGACTTGGTGCAGTTTCCTTTCTGGGGTTGGTGACCGTTTAGGTCAATGCCACTAACAAACCAAACCAAACAAACCTCGAACTCCAAATGCTGCTTGTTTTCACCCTTACAAATCATAATGTTAGAAAGTCGATTGACATGTTTACCTTCGTTTAATTTTGTAGGGAACAGACAGTCTTTGAGACGACAATCTCCACCATTTGTAAACTAATGTTTACATTAGTAATGCTAACGAAGACAAACTGCAGGTAGGCCATCGTTAGCCGGTGGATTCAGAGGAAAACCCGCCTCAAAGAGCCTATGAGTCCGATGCTTCGTCAGTGAGGTCACTCAGAGGGATCGTGAAATAAATCGCTCGTTTTAGGAACAACTCTGATTTACTGTCTCTAAATTATAGCCAAGGAAAATGCGGGAAAATGTCAGCACTGGAAAGAGGTATATTGAAAAAGAGAAACCCACAGTAAACAATGTCAACAGAATCCGACGTTTCGAGCTGATTCCAGTTCATTATCAAGGGAATAAAAAAAAACACTGAAAATTGCAAACAGACAGCTGAATGCAGGCAAAACTGCCTGATTCAAAACAACAACTCGAACAATTTTTAAGAAGGAGAATTTAAGATTACAAAAATTATAAAAGAGCGGAAGAGGAGAGTGACGTCTTTGTGCTGAAAGCACACGAAGAAGTGGCGATTATTGACTGCGGTCTGGGTCAAGATTGATGGAACGATAGTATATAGTAATGTTGGTCACTCCCAGCTCATTACGTGATGTCACAGGAGGCAGGCATACTGGAGCATTTCTGGTTTGACTTGTGCGCATGAGTGTAAGCTGTTGAGCTGTATTGTGACGTCAGCGGAGGCAGCAAAATCAGCAGCCAATGGGAAAGCATTATGCAAAAAGCTCGGAATAGAACTGGTCTGGGTTTTATTCATTTTTCCCTGGTAGTGAGGGTGTCAAACAGTTATTTCTATGGTACTCTGGTGTCGAAATTTGGTAACAGAGTACTCTTTGAGGAGTGCTAAGTACTCTTTTAATTTGTTGTCATTAGGGAACAGATGATTATGAACCTGTGGGTAGGGCCAAGCGATGTACTGAGTTTCAAGGTTAATCCAATCCTTCCACAAATATGCGGGATTTGGAAAACTATCTTAGTGTGTTAAATGTTAGGTTTGTAGCCCGTTTTTTTTTTTAAATGCTGGACCAAAGAGTTGTGGTCACGCAGTTTGAAATTCGATTTGTGGGATCTTAATTGTTCTATTAGCTTTTGTACAATGTGTCCAATAAAGGTGGCGCCCCATGCTTCATTTTCACAAGGAATTTGTTATATGATGTGTCTTTTTAGGTGTGCAGGAAGTTTGAAGTCAGGCTGCATTGTCTTTTGGAGAGACTTTTAAGAAGATTTGGTTGATTTTTAATTGCCCAGTCGAATGCCCTTCATGCAATTTTAAGTGCATTGTGTTTTTATTTTATTTCCATGATAGTGAGCTGGGATCAACTCGAAACGTCGGGTTGTGTTGACATTGTGCACTTTGGACTTGTCTTGTTCAACATTCTAGATTATAGCGGCACGTTAGCTAAACGGAGGGAGGGGGAGGTAGGGGCGTGTTCCCAAACACGTAAACAAACGCGAACTCAAACTTGAATTGACGTTATAACTGTTCACTACCACTTTCCACCTGATGTCTTCCAAACGTGCCCATAGAAGGTTATGGTGTTGAAAGGCACTGACATTAATTCAAGCATGAGTTCGACATTGAGTACACGTTCGGAACACGGACCTACGGCACGTCTAACGGCAACTAGATAAGACACGTATTCTGGTTAAGCTGCATCAAAACAGTAGTCTATAGCGCTGGTCTTCAACAGCTGGAAAGAATGTGGTTGTGGCAGACACTAATAAAATTGGAAGCCACTTCAAGATTGCCTTGGACATTAAGGGTCGGTCCCTTGAAGTAGCGTTATTAGTGCTAAACCCAATCAGAACTGCGCACGGATACGGTATTTTAAGAGTTTGGAAAGAATTTGTTTGTGAGTGGCACACATAATTTGAGTGTCACTTTAACGGTCCCATGAAACTGAGTAGAATTATTTTACCCCTTCACCTGTTACTTGCTTGTTGCATCCCTTTCTAGTAAGGTGACACTGCTATTATCTAGACACACGCTAGTTTGTCGCCGCCTAGTAACAGTAGTTAGTCCGATGTTAAAAAATGATTGTTGATGAAAAAAAGGCGGCCTCACTAGCAGACTGTGCCTTTTAACTGAAACCAACGTATACCAGATTTCAGGATACTGGTGTAAATTCCCCATGCGGTAGACATCTTTGTATCAGGTGTCTTGGGTCCAGTAACGAAGTAAACGTCAACACGAAAATGTGGGAACGTGTCCTTCATGGAGAAAAAGTGTCCTCAATAACGTTGGCTCGTAAGTGCAAAATTACTGTTGTAACCATTGTTTGTATTGTCATCCAACAGTATTGCTTGCTTAAGTGTTAAACGCTTATCGTTTCAGTACCTAATTGTCAGAATTCATTGTTGTTGCAAATAGGTGGGGAAGAGAAGGTGGGCCAGCAAGTGCAGTGATGTGCAGTGAGACAAGGGGCCCACGAAGATTCTCACTGGATGAGTAGTGCAGCGATCGGTGGGTCCTCGAGGAGAGGGAGTGTCAGCGCAACGCAGATTGCAGGTGAGGTGCCCACTGAAAATTTCCCTTTATGGGAGAGAGAAGTTGGGCCAGCAGCGGCTGGAAGTGTGGTGTTGTGCTCTATTGTCAGCGACGATTGACATGATTTCTTGGTTCCTTGGTTACGGGGTTTCGTGGTTTCCTGGTTTCCTGGTACTGTTGTGGCTGTTGTTTGTATCTTTAGGTTAGGTTTGGGGCGCATGGCATTTGGCCGGGGCCTCAATAAAATTGCAGAATGGAATGGTTCACTAAGAGACGGACTATTTTTTATTGCAAAGGTTTGGCCGGTTTTTTGTTACGGTACACGAATCCAAACTAACTTATCTGCCCCACGACGATAAAAGGGACAATTATGTGTTCGCGAACACCATGGTAACTAAGTGATTGAATAATTAACGTTAACCGAGCTAGGGACAAGTGAGGAGGGATGCACTGATTGAGTGAACGAAGCGAACGGAAATCAGCGTCAAACCGTGTCAATTTCGCTGACGTAACGGCTAATTGGGCAATGACAAAGGTGAAAATTATGAATGAGAAAATTTATAGACAAAAAATTCCTCCACACAAAAAAGGTACAGATGACGATTACACCGTCTGATCTTTTCTTCATTCACAGTCCTCTGAAAGTTGTGATATCCACCCAAAACCCAAACTGGTATAAGAGAAGCCGCCAAGTTTCAAAAAACGTTCGGCATTTCAAAGTAGTGATATCATTCAACCAAGGAAAGGCCACCAAGATTAATACTATTAGCCAAGTTAATCGCACCGAAAAATACTTTGGACGTTAAATGAAAACGTTCGACGGTACACAAACTCCTACTGAATTATATACCCCACGACGATAAAAGGGTATGCTTGTTATTAATTTATTTGGAAGCATTAGTGAAACGGACATTTGATTTTATGTATCATGCCCCCAACCTATTCACCTCAATCATCCCCATTCCATATGGTTATTTATATGCAGGGTTATGTCGATAGTTCGCGAGCTAGTCTATCAAATAACATTGAACCAATAAACATCTAATCGCAAACTACTGTTTCACGAATTATTTCTTCATCTATCACTAAACCATCCAGCATCCGATCCATCCCATCTGCAACTTCCGCCCTGACTTCCGCCCACACCCCTGCATTGTTGAGAGGCGACCTTGCAGTTACTCATCCGTAATCGTACTGGCTTGTGGCTAGTTTACAATAATATAAAACCAAAAGTGCAAATTGACTGAGTTTTGTTAATAGCTGATGTGCAGTAGTCGTGGAGACTAAAGGTGGCCGGCCGCACGCCAAATTAGAGGTTTAGTCGCATGACAAAACTTGTCATAACCTATCTCAACGTGCTGCAGACGTCTCCAAAACCATAGTTATGAGTTGAGCGCCACACACCGCAAGAAACACAGTCGCGAGACGTGGTTTAGGCGTATTCAGCCGTCTCACGACAACGAAACGAAGCTCCTTCTAGTTACATTTGGTGGGGTCTCTCCACCAGATGCGACGTTTTGTCTCCCAACCTTTCGTCGCGAAACATTTGTCTAATTTGGTGTGCGGCCACGCTAACAAGCAACTGAGGTTTAAAAGTCTCTTATGATGTTGATGCGCCCAAACCTTAAGCGACGAGCAGACAGAAAAAGCGTCACTGCTCCCCGCACCAAATGACGGGCTATCAACGGCGTTTTTTTTTCTGCAACGCGGTTCCTTCATCTGGTAGCATGCACTTCAATTTTTTTTCTTGCTCTGCCTGACAGATTTACGTCAATGGAACCCTAAATACGTTTTTTGGAGTCATCCTGGCCTTGACGGCCGAAACGTGAAGGAACACTCCTTTTCTTATCTCACGTGCATGCGTGCCGACGTTTCTGAAAATGTTCCTAGGCAGTGGAAGAGGTGGGGAGGAAGAGGGAAGAGGATGGTTTAAGGGGAGGGGGTTGGAATAAATACGCACGACCAACCCTCCTTTATGGCTAAGATGGAATACGTCGGGGAAATAGAGCAAACAAATTTCGGCAGCCTCAACCGTCTGAGCTACTGCCTGCAAACCTATAAAAGACACATATACTCAAACTTTTTTTGTGGGGGTTCGGAAAACGAATTTCACGTAAGTCACGAAATTTGTGTATTACGTCTGGATTATTACGGGATTTTAAAGCTTACGTCAACAGGAGAGAAGGGAAGTACGTCAGTAAATATCGTTTCAGCTGCCAAATTCAGCCCATCTATTTTTCTTGTAAAAGATTAGTTGATTAGGAGAATACGCTTTTACATGAAATTTGCTGGTGTGGTGTAACATACGCCAGTCTAGTAGGAATCCAAGTCATCACGCTGTCCCATTTGTTTGTGTCCTGGCCTTTGTTTCTGTTGACGAATTGTTCCAGAGTTTTCCGTCAACAATACGTGTTGTATTGTTTGTTACTGACTGTTACTAAGTAGTCGTTATTGGCATACTTTTGCAACAATGGTTCCTCTATACGTCATTTATTGTGATGGTTTTGTTCTTCCGAGAGTTAGTCGAGGCGTAAACCGAGGCGTTAAGTTCCGGGTAAGCAAAACTATCACAATAAATCACGTAAAGAGGGACCATTCTTGCAAAAGTACGCCAATAATTAATTTATCCGCCATACTTTAAATACTTTTTTTTCCGTTTGTGCGATGAATTCGAGTTGTTTCATGTAATTTTTCTTGATATCGTCCGTTGTTTTTCTCCCTGGCGTTCAACAATCGTTGGTCATTATAATGTTATTACAACAATGGCGTTGTAGTTCATTGTTATAAGTGTAGCAATAAGGCCTAGGGCCTAGGGCTTCGGGCAGATGACCAGGAGTGTTTAACGCTCGTTAAACCCTTTGAAGCCCTTTGAATAAGTTATTTATTCTGACACTTATAACAATACGAACGCTGACGGAATAGCACAGGATTTGTAAAAGTGTACCAATAAGTGATTTAGTTAAAAAAAGGGTTAAAGGGTTTAACGAGCGTTAACCACTCCTGGTCATCTGCCCGAAGCCCTAAGGCCCTATGTCTGCAACAGCTAGACTCCCAGGTGGTCACCCACCCAAGTATCAATCCAGCCCAATGCTGTTTAACTTCGGGGATCTGACGAGAACCGGTGTTTCCAGCACTGCAAGGCCGCAGGTGATTTAGTGTGACACTTACAACAATGTTGTCTTACAACAATGCTGTATCAATTATGCTGTGTTCAATTTATTGCCGAGTTTCATAACAATGAAAAAGAAAAAGGTGTGGTGATAATAAGCATTATATCGTTGATATCGTTGATCTTGACCGCTTGCTCCCTGGTGTATGTGGACGGACCAACTTTACACTCAGTAATTAAGAAGACAAGTGGGTTGTTTCTTGTGTAAAAAGAAATTTCTTTGCGCATTCCTTCGTTTGTTGAAATCAAGTGCTACTCAATAATAGTAGACGATGCTAGATACTGTTGTTATTCGGTGGATAGGCACCTTTAAAAGCGGGTTCAATGAACAATATTTATGCCAGTGGAGGAGTGGATATGTTGATAAAGGTGTTATATCACGTGATCTGGGGACGGACTGGGTTACCACTTCGAATCCAGGTGAGGCCTCTCTAACGAAACGTAAGTGCACACCTTACTACGTTATTCCTAGTGTATGATTTTTACTGTCTGGCTTGTTTCGCTCTTTCCTTTACATAAACACTTAGAGGATGAGATGCTTTTTTCCTGTGAACCTCACCACGCATCAATAAAATTTATACAGAGCGTGATTTGGAGGTGTAAGAGCCTTTAGTTTGTCCGAATAATAATTGTCAATTTGGATATGATCATCGTTTTGCAAAATCGAACATTCTGTTGGACCGTGGAGCCGATGGACTTGGTACATGGACTCCTGCAATGACCGGCCATTCGGAAAAATGGTTGCCAAGTTACAACAATGGCCTATATCGATCAGTCACAGATTGTTCTTTATGCATTCCTACTGTTGTGCAGTATCTAAATTTATAAACGTTCGAAAACCCTGGTTTCTAATAATTTCTCCCAGCCGGTATGTCTCTGTTGTCTTCCTGTCTTACAAGACATTTTTGCGTGTTTTCCTCAGCTGGAAGAAAGAGACCGAAGAAGTATTTTTCTTGCTTCTCTTAATGTGGCCAGAGGGGCCTTTTTTACCCTTATCATCGGCTTGGAGGGGGAGGGGGAGTATGTAGGAGAGTGGGGTAAATAAGCGGGATGGGGGAGAAATAGACGGAACGAAGAAAACGATGGGAAAAGGCCACATGTGTCTCTCACCCACTACGACGAAGGCCCATTATTTATAATATTTAACGAGTAATGTTTTCCTAGGGGTGCCTCTTAAAAGGGGCCAAACAACCCGGACTAACGGATCAACAAGAAACGCGCTAGTCGTCTGGCGCTGGATTAGCTGGCTTTAGATGGCGCTACATGTCCTGGAGAGACGGAAAGAAATAAAATAAACTTGCCGTGTTTGCGATTTAAGCCTCGTTTTCTCTTGCTAGTGCCGAGTAATGCTAAAGGAGGTTACCCTGCAAGGCGGGCCAAGATATTCAGCAATTTGTTTAAAGCGACAGAACCATTGATTCATTCTTCAGTGGCGTCTTAGACCATGCCCACTAAACAATCCGGCTCGATCTATAACGATTTTAGGCGGGTGGACAATATGGCCGCCACGAAACGACGTTGCCGAGGGCGTTGCTAAGCGAGACATGTTCATCAATACAGCCTGCCGGTAAAACTAGGTTTTTGTTCGCGACATCTAATTGGCAGCTAGTGACGGTTTTCAAAATAACAATTTAAATTTTGTATGAAAAATTGTTATGAGCTTTCAAAACTATTTTAAAATTATTTTTGTAATTTATCACTCAGCCACAGTTACAGTATTTCTCTGCGTGTGGAATAAACATCGGCATTCTTCTCCGCAATTCCGGCGCGTGAGCAGCGTTACCGCAACTCAAGACAACTAAATCCGTATAGTATTTAAATTTTCACATTGCCCTTGTCTGCGTCTAGTCCTCTGTACGAATCCGTATAGATCTCCGTGTTACTCAGCGTACCTTTTCTATCAAAATGGCGACTTTATTATGGTACCGAAATAGCAGGGCAACGGATTACGAATTTTCGGTTCCCGTTATCAGAAACGGTTGAAATAGGCAGTTTGAAAAAATCGCACGAACAAACAAACGCACAAACAAAGCATGTGAAAGTAGAATAGACCTATGCATGATGGCGAATACTCCGATAATAAGTAATTTAATAGAGATCAGTGGTAATCACACGTGAACATTGGTGGTGATAATTTGTACTCTCTGGTGAGCCGTCAGCATGCGGGCATTACTTCGTAAGCAGAAAAGCAAATATAACGGAAATTTTGTCCCTTTTAATAAATGCACTGCTGTGGAAGGTTGTCCACCGAATCTTGCAGATTCTAAACAGATGGTGTCTCCTAGTTACACTGTCAATTCGCATTTCAAAGAAGTGGCCATAATTTATGCCATATTTGACATGTAGGAGGGAGTTCACGAGCAAAAGATCACAATTTAGTCGTCGTAGCTCCAATGAATCAGTCCCTAGGGCACGCTGTCGTATGGAGTAAGTTTAAGAGCCCCTGCAGTCGCTTTGTGAATGCACACTGCACAGATTCGACATTGTCAATGCCCCCCACGAGGTGTGGGGACCAGACCAAGGATGCATATGCCAACACCGGCCTGACAAAACCAAAAAAAAATAAAAAAATAAAAAATCAAGATTCTACGATCGCCAGACAAGAAGCATCTCGGACAATCGCAACGCGCTGCTTAGCGACCTTAACCATACGGCAATAATGCTTAATTTGCCCATTTCAAATCTCTATCCAGCCAGATGCCAAGGTCTTTAAAATTATAAATAGGACATGTAGTTGCTTTCCCGCAATCAAGTAGTCCTGGTGTTTATTTGTGGTCCCAATGTAGAAAACACTGCATTTCGTGTTTCCCAGTGGGCGCTGCCAATCTCCGCAGACCAGCGTGTAACCTGAACTACAAATCGTCAAAACCGTCAATAATGTCGATAATTATATGTCAATAATTATATTTCACCCCCACGACTCAAGAAATAGAAAGAGGTTCATATTTCTTTAAGTCCTACTGCTAGATTTTCCAACTTTTCTAACATATACTTTCGAGTGGTTGGTTCCCCGTTTGGCCTTGTCCTTTATATTCTCGACTGACCATTGTCCAGTTGGGCCATCACGTCCATTTAATAGCCTCATTTCTCAAACCCCGATCCTCCTCATTACTGCAATCTATATTCATTGCTACCCAATAATCCTCTCTAATGGACTAATAAATTTTGAATTGAGTCCGAAATGGAACCGCAGGCAGATTGACTCCAAACATTTATTTAAACTTTCCCTCCGTTTCTGTATTTGTGCATACGATTCAAAAGCAGCTATTATTGATCATAAAGCTGAACCTACTTTAGCAATGGTGGGAGTGGGTAAAGGATGGGTTATTATAGATATCACTGTCAGAGTAGCGTAGATGAAAAATGCGACGCTTTACAAGACATGTACTCTCGGCTGAAAAACCCCAAGTGCTTCTATGAAATCGATAATTTGTGTGTTTTAGCACGAAATTCGTTTCCAGATTTAATTTCCCGAGACCTAGAGTCGAGGGAAATTTGCTGGAAAGGAGTTGAGTGCTAAAACACACAAATTATACATTTCATAGAAGCACGCGTGGGATTTGGTTTGAGAATTTTTGTTTTCGTTCCGCAAAGCGATTCTCCGAAGTAATTTCGCTTTACGGTTTCAATTTCGATTTACGATTTTAATTTTCGAAGTAGGCCTAATTTTGAATTACGATATTTAGTTTTATGATGTTTACGATGTTTCCCCCTATTTGGCGTAGCGATGCTAGGCCCCATCACATTTCGTCAACCAACCTGTAATTTCGTTTGCTTCAGTACAGGTATTTCGTATCAAGCCTACACGACATTTTAATGCCGCTGGTACACTATGTTAAAATGTACCCTGACCGAAAATCATCTTCGTTCTTCCGTAAAAGTCCGACGAATCACGAAAGTGACATCACTGCCCAAATATGGGCATAACTACTCCGAACGCTGCCGAGAAGCAGCTTCGTGTTTCCGTAAACTTCCGATGATTAACGAAGGTGACATCATTTCCCTAATAAGGGCATAATGAGAATGTAAGCGAAATCACGTCCTCTAAGTCAGATATACTGTATAGATTTATGGTTTGTTTGGCCGCGACCCAGGGAGCTTGGATTATACATTGCTTTGATAGGGTGGCCCCACTCAGTTGAACGCGTCTGAGCTATAGCACAGCTATTTCTCGTGGTAAGGTATACACGAGCGAGATTCAGTTAGTGACGTTTTTGCTCCCAAACCAATCCTCGAAGCAGACGACGCTTGGTTTTTCGAAACCAACAAAATGGTTTGTTTTAACTAGCCAGTAGTTTTTAACGCAATTAATGAATAATTATGAAATATCTGATCGCTCCATCTTTACTGAACGTTAAATTACACATTATTAAAACGAAACCATAAATTCTTACCAGATAACCCGAGACGAGAGTAGCTGACGTAGTTGCGTTGAAACCAAAACAATGGCATGCGTTTACGATGGTCGCTTGTGACAGTGCTCTCCTTCTGATAACAAACGTTGCGATTTTCAGTCGCATTGTCAATTGTACTCGTAGGTTATTGTACTTTAAAACAATTTAAGCAATTGGAGCGGTCCGGCTTACGTTTGATGTTGTGTACTCATTCGTTTGTTATTCCAAGTTTGTGTCGATTCATCGGAAAAATCAGAAGCCAATGAGATGCAAGAATCAGTAAAATGGCGCGAAAAATGGGAGCAGAAACGTCAGACGCGTTTGAAGTATGCAAAGCAGCTCCAAAAATCTCGCACGGTTTCTCGCGGTAGAGCGTAGGTCTAATAGTAAGTGGGTCCACCCTATCAAAGCTACGTATAATCCAAGCTTCCAGGCGGCGACCGTTCAGAAAAAAGTAAAGCTTCGATCTGTATAATTACTGAAGCAGAAAGGTCTGATCTGGTCTTTTCATCGTGGTCTTTTTAGTTTAAGTCGGCGTGGTGCGTTTGCGTCATTTTGCGGACAGAAAACAAAAATTCTCATTTAAAAACTATTTACAGAAGAAAATACGAACGTAAAAAAATGGAAAATCAATTCCGTCATGCGTGTAAAAAAATAAATAGTGTTATTTATTTATTTGTTTATTTACTCAGTTAACAGTATGTTTGACGTCATTATCCACATGGATTGTGATGTTGCATAATATTTATGATTTCAAATGTAAATAGACAAATATATTCAGTAGCAATAGCCCCAGTTTCTCAATAATACGGCTACTGTTTTCGCACGAAGCCTGTAACCTGACATTAAAACTAACGAATGCTAATTATTTAGCAATGATATTTCGAGCGCGTAGCGTGAGGTTAGTTTTAGCCTGCTTATAGGCTGCGTGCGAAAATTATTTTAGCCTTGTTAATGGCTAGCCTTGTTAGCTAGCCTTGTTAGCTAGCCTTGTTAATTTTAGCCTTGTTAAAAGCTAGATGAAGAGCCGTTTTATTGTAGTATATCCAATTCGAAATAAATAATAACAAAAGGATGAAAAATTCTTTGTGTTTATTAATATTTTTATATATTATACTACGTTTTACTAGGTTGCCGCTCTTACAGTTCATAAAATGATTTCTCCGTTGCTTTTTAACGGTCTCATTTGTTCATCTGGATTTTATTTTTTTACTTGGGCCGATCTTACACCTCCCATGTCCAACACGTTTGGCGATGCCATCGGGGGCCACAGAGTCCCTGGCAGGTCTAACCTTGGTGGTAAGGCATTCGTGTCCCAATACCTAATCCCTTCACCTTCCCTTGGCCGATCTGTATCATTATTTGTGATTGTCTTCTGTTTTTTAATTGAGGCTGGCTGTTAGCGATCTTAGGATCCTTGCCAGACCTGTTGCTATCGTGACAAAATTGTTATTATTATTATTATTAAGTCATCTTCAGCGCAGCTGTGTCGGCGGCTTTCTCCGGACAAGACTCTACTACAGTAGGCTACCAGCCAGATCTTGCATGAAAAATAGCATACGCCACTGGGTTGGACAATATGGCCGCCTAAAGCGCCGCTGATGCGATTGATTTGTCTTGTTGCCGCTTTTTGTCAACCGAGGGCGACACCTTCCGTACAAAAATGCTGCCTTCCTTGAAACACTTTCTGGATAAACGAACATGCCACTATTTACTGAAGAGCTTTGTGCAGTCGAGAAATTTAATAGCTTTGTGGAAAAAAAATACGGAAATTTATTCATTTGTACGTGCAAGCTATTTTCCGGGTGATCGTTGGAATTAAGCTTGTGAATAACTAAGCTTTTTGACAGTAGATGGCGGGGCTCACCGTACAAAAATTCAAGTTACGATGTGCTTGGCCAATTCCCTAACAGACCTCGAAGAAATGAAATGGACCATTCGTGGCGGCCATTTTGTCTCGCCACATAATATTGTTGTAGGTCGAGCCGGACAGTTACTGGTAATGGCTTAGCTTGGCTAGTTGTGCATGCGTACAACTAAAAGGACCCGAGTGTTACCGAGACGACCAGGTATAACCGGCAGGTATGACCCAGGTATAATCATCAGTAAGAAATCCTCTTAATTGCACAGACAGAAAAAAAGAAGGAAAACTTTATAAATCGTGACTATTATTTAGTGTGCCGGATCAAATCATGTCATATTTTTAACCTGTCTGTTAATGCATGTAAAGTTCACTTTTAAAGTTGTGGAGAGTTTGTTTACATCTGCGGATTGCCGATCTGAACACCCGATTGTTGTCTCCAGAATTCAACAATGATTGTGACACTAAAGACTGAAGACTTTGTATTTTATTATCACCTTTTGTTATCAACAATGAAAGACTTATGTTTGACGTTTTGTGAGCAATCCATTGTAACCCCACATGTTGGACGAATATTTGCCTTCAATTTTTAGCTTTTTTAACTTCACCTTCCTCCTGATCCTCCCAACTGAACCCTCTCCCGCACCAATCACCATTTTTGCAGATGCCATTTAGGCCTTTTATTTGGAATATTTTCCCCCAACCCTAACCCTAACTTAACTTCAACCCAGACTTAATCAGCGCTAGCGTAAGCTGCATCCCGATTCATATAAAACGATACAATTTCTTAAATAAATACGGATGCAAACCTATTTACGTTGCCTTTTGGACTTGTATGTCAGACTGCCTGAGCAGGGAATCGAACCCAGGACCTTTGAAATCAAAGACCAAGGTCCTACCGCTGAACCAGACCGACACGGCCTATTGAAAAAAGGAAACTTCCATAGGTAGCATTTGACACGCACAAATATACATGAAACATAATAATTACAGTTGTTTTTTGTCGTATGAGGGAGGAAACCGGAGTACCCGGAGGAAACCCTCTTGCAACGGGCGGGAAACAACCGGAGAAAAACCCGTACATATACACTTCCCATCGCCAGGGTCTGTACGAAGCCAGAGATGTACACTGGGACCAGAACGCCTATCGAATCTGACGCCCCAGTACTCACAGCTATCTGTGCACATAGTCTCAGTCTGGAAGAATGTTGAGCTAATATCGCCATCAGCCGCCAAAAAAGGAATTGAACCTTTTTTGCAGATAATTCCGTGCTCTACAATTTTGGATTAAACTTTATCTGCAGCCGTTTTCGTGATATATTGGGAAAAAAAACATTATTAGAAAATACCAGTTATTATTAGTTGAGTCAGTTGGATCATCAAACAGATTAATTTAAATGATTCAAATGTGTAAGATGAACGTTTTCTTCTATCTGTGAGACAAATCTGGTCGAAATTGTGCAAAAATTGAATATAAACGTTAAAATTTAAATATCTACGTGTTAAGTTAAAAAGTGGTGAACGTGTGGGTATCCTTGCACTTTAATAGGCTGATGAAATTCCCGTATCGACGGTGGGGGGTGGAAGGGGGGAGCACCAAAAAGCGAACGGCACCTAGGGGGGAGCGCCAAAAAAGCCAGCTCGCCCAAGAGCAAAATGTACATTGTGCCCCCCCCCCCCATCCCCTCTTGTGTGATAGGTATTCCTGAGTCGGCCTTTTATACAACGGACTTCGGTTAAACACATCATCTGTTGGTAAATTTTTTTACGTTGCAAGGAACTATCACTTGTTTTGCTTTTAATGCCTTTTCTGACGAAGACGCCAAGACCGACTGAGTCGAAATATCAAGAATTTTCGATCCTACAACATTTTTAATAAGTTCCTCGGAAATATCTTTGATGAAGCCTGGGATTTACCAATTTTTAGTTTTTAAGCGCAAACCTTTCAAGAAATACTTCTACCGATGCACGATTTGACAGCACGGAATTAAAAAAAAACACCAATTTCACATCCCGCCCTGTTTTGTATCTTTAACTCTGGCTACGCATGCAGGATACAAAATGAGGTATTCAATAATCCCTCTATTACAACGGGCACTCCCCTTTAAAATATTAATTTTATCTGATTACCCTTTTGACATGGCGAAATTAATAGGCAGTAAATGCAATCTTCCTAAATTAGTTTATTCAATGCACAATTTCAAAATACGAGTAATAATGTATGGAGAAGCATACAGTATGCACTATGGCCGTCAATTACTCACACATAGATAACACGTTCGTCAAGTAATTGCTGTAGGAAAGAGGGCAGTTTAAACATAATGGGTTGGATTCTGTTTAAAACTTGTGTAAAACTTTTTAACTTGTTAGTTTAAAAAAAAAAAAAGCCACAACTTAGGAGTGAACCTACTTAAAAATACGGATATGTTTTAGCGGATATACTAGGTGGTGTTTTATGCGCCGTTTGCAACATTGGGACGGTTTGGTCTCACATGTGTTTGCTACGGATGGCGTGTATCCCGTCACGTATTTTTGTGCACACTGAGTATAACAACCGCTGATTTTCGTTCGCTTCGCTCACTCAATCAGCGTCTCCCCTTGACCCGGATTCCATGAACTTACATGTGAATAGTTCCACCTGAAATAAAAGTAATCCGCCTTTGTACAACAAAGTTCAACCCTTTAACCCGCTGACTTTGTCTTTTTGTTTCTGGGAGAGGCAGAAATAAATAGCATTTTCAATATTTAGCAAACGGTTAATGTCTTATTCAGCGTGATGTGGCTTGGGGCGGCGTCACCCA
>JAHWFP010045769.1:65127-84298 GCA_023313725.1 Lithobius niger | reverse complement strand
ACTGCCCTGACCCGTCCCCAGACTCCATGGGTTCGTGTATGCTATTCGTATTTACTTGATTGTGGGCAGAAAGTAAATAGCGTTTTCAATATTTAACCGAGTTTCACTAATCCTTTAATTTTAATCGTCCACAATGACAGAATCTTTCGCCAGCGGTTTAATGTTAAGTTTCGTATACCTGAAGCACTATTTTATCCATTAAAAATTAAGTTTTCAGTTTATTGCGTTCTCCGTTTACAATCATAAATACCCTCATTATTGGAAGTTTAAGTTTTCAGTTGACTAGTTGTTCCCCGGCGTAACATACGCCGGTCTATAGCTGATTCCCGCTGATTCAACTCGGCTCTAATAGTCAGCATTATTGAAGCAATAGTGCGTGTGCGTGTGTAGGCTCTGGTCGTTCTCCTTCTGCTCCCTGGGTCAGGGTAATTTGTTGTGAGATCGGGACGTCTCATGTGGGGTTCTATGCTTTGATGTAATTGGATTGTGTTTGGAGCGTACGGCTGCTGGCCATGGCTCCAGTAATAAAATTCAAATAAAATTCAAATTTGTTTCTAATTGTTAGAGCGCATATTCGCTCTCATTGTCAGCCGCTCGCCCTTTTTCTATGCTTCCGTGCCAAGAATGAACCCGCTCGCCCTCAAGCTGATTGTTCCAGGGTACAAGCTGATTAGCCGCAAGGGGTACAGGTTGTGGTGAGCCGCAGACCCCCACAACATTTTCTTCCGGAGTGTACAGCTTTCCAACAGCTTCGGTTGGGGTTACATGCGTCCAGGGCAAGGGGTGGGCGGTCTACTCTCTCTCTCTCTATCCAGTGTCCACCAGTACTCGCGAGGCTTAGAGTAGTAGCAGTCTTTGTTAATAGGTCAGGTGTTCGGGTATAAGCCAGGGAACTAACACTTGTGTTGTCCCTGCTTCGCTCTGTTCCCGAGTTATGTAGTGTGGTTTAGTATGGTATACGGTTGCGTACTGTGTGGTGATATGTGATGTAGGTCTGTGGACCCACTGTGACTGCACAGGTTGTTGTAATATTGTTTTTATGTCCGGGCGCGTAGCTGGGGGCCGAGGCTAGATGAATAAAACAACCAACCAACCAACTGATTAGCCGTCATTATTGAAGCTTGCTCTGTTGAATCATGAAAAGTTTGCTCATTCAGCGAAATATATATTAATAAACAAAAACGGAACGTTAAATGTTAAGAGTAAGGGTCTAAAACTCAAAACCTAGAAGGAACACGGACAAACTTTGACAGTCAGGGTCTAGGTGTAAAATTTTGTCAGTAAGAGGCTGGTAAGGACTAAACCCTTACTACGCGGTGGTTAGCTTAGTTCTAGTCAATTTGGACAGAACGTGTATGAACGGTTGTAACAGGTTTTCTTTGTTCTTAGAATATTGTTAAGGAACTTTAAGATACAATTTTCTTGTGAAGTTTGGCATTTTGTTTTTTGATGCTTTAGAATTTTTTATTATATTTCGGCGATTTATGGTAGAGGATAAGCAATAATGCTTTCTGCTGCGAATATGCTGTCATGTTACTAAATCGAAAAATAATTTTCAACATAAAGCAAAGCAGGAAACGTATACCTACTACCTGCACTGAATCACCACATGTGTCTTTGTAGGAGGGTTTCCAGTTTTTCGTCAAAAATGTATCAGTCCGTTTACAATCATGAAATACCCTCATTATTAGAAGAGATTGTTGTAATTAGCCACCAGTTAACGCTCACTACCAAAACCCTTTGAACACATTTTTACCTACGCCGCATTGTTTGTTTCTGCAGGCTGGTGTCTCTTTTGTTCGTTTTACAACACTAGGTATATTAATGTAGAAAATTGTCAGTTGGGCCTCCTTCAGTATGGCGAATAAAACGCTAAAAGCGATAGCAGTGATTTGGTAACTGGTTGGTTCACATCACACGTAAAGTGTACGAAAACAAAGAATGTAAGAAAATGTACGAAAACAAAGAATGTGTCCATTAACTAACAACGAACGTAAGAGTTTCGAAGACGATCGCATACTGTTATAGTTCAGGCCATTATTTTTTTGCTGTTGGTTTGTGTCAATTGCGGGCCTTGTTTTATCAGGAAACGTCAATTTGACAATTATTTTTCTCATTTGTGTGATCATTAATCATGATCTTTTTTTGGCTATTGATCTCTATGCTATTTCCGTGGTTATGAAACTGTTTTTTTTCTTGCGCTATTATTTCTTTTGACCATGTGCTGGCAGAGTCCACGAGGTTTTCTCACGTCGCACTTTTCTTAAATTTGATTCAATTAAAAAAAAAAAGTCGTGTTGGACTCGATTTCGTTCTGAGCCCGCAGTCATCACTCCAAAATTTAACGCAAGCAATTCAGTAATAATAGTAGCTAATATTTTGGCAATGGCCTGAGAAGGGCCCAAAGGCCACTAGATACTGCTTTACTTGCGATAAGTAGTCAGTTTATAAAATGGTAGTCAATAATCTTTAAAAAATGGTCAAAATTCTTCTAAACCTGTTGACAGAGAGGCCGAGACTGTGTCTGCAAAACCAGTTTGTACTGTAACACCGTTTCCTCGTTAAAGGTTCGAAGAATGGTAGGTCTACAGTCTTCATTTGACTATGAAGAATGCTCCACGTTAACGTAGGATCTACTTTCAGTGGATGATCTCACGTGCCTTTGAATTGATTCGAGATGGTCAATATCCTTAATGAGGTATAGAGACCAAACTGGACCGCATTTCTAAGTGCGAAATGGAAGAGTGTTGGGTAATCGGTAAAATAAAACCATCCTTGAAGGCAGATGTTGACTTTAACGCCGGATCTTTGCTTGAACCGAATCGTGGCTTCCTTTGACGAAGTTATTATATTAGCATGGAAGCCAATTTTGCACGGACGAACTGGCCAACAGCTTAGCTATCAAAGAAAGGCGATGGGAGGGGGAGGGGGGGGGGAGGAAAAAGGAAATTGACCCCAAAGACATACGAGGGAAGCACAATCCTTAATGGCGGTTGTAATAGGCATTTTCTTAAGGTAGGGTTAGGGGTGAGTGAGAAGCGAAAGGGAAAAGGGGGATAACGAGGGGGCGTTAGGAGTATTGACGTGGGTGGGGGTGGTGAGATAAGGTTTGGAGCTGGCCTCAGCTGTTCTGACATGCTATCGTCCTATTACCGAACGGGTAATTAGGTCAGTTCGCTTGGCCAGCGATTCGGACCTAGTCTTGTTAGCCAGCACGGAACGAGGGAAATCGCCAGGATCCGACCAAAGCGCTGAGGGACCCCCTAAGGGAAAGAGTCGGGGATGTGAGTGGGCGACCGAAGGAAACCCCCGTTATGCCGTGCAAGAGTTACAACTATAAAGTGTGTGGATAATGGCTACAAAGAACGAAACATCACGTTACGACTCCTTCTCTCAATCCTATGTCACACACCGCCATTAAAACAATAACGATAACAAAATTTAACGTTACGCAACCCAATTACAAATTTTCCGCCGGTTTTGTTGTTGTAAACGGGCTTTCAGTGGTGTTCGGGTTGAGTGGCCAGTGGGTACACACGATTTCCTCCCATACCCCAACCCCCACCCGGAGGGTGGGGGGGGCTACAACCACAATCCATCTCCTTCCCGCCAAAGCTAAGCCGCGCGTGCAACTAAACCTAAAGCTACACGGATGCTCGGTCGTCCGCACGTGAGGTGCTTTTCGTTGCGTTCACAAACTTGATCCGTTTATGAGATGAATGCTGGCTTGTGTTGGTGTTGCGCGAAATCCCAAACCAGACATCACCCCCCCCCCCAATCCCGTTTGTTGACTTTAGATAGTGGGGAGTGGGGGTGTGTCTTGATCCACCAACGTTTGTACTGTGAATTCCACCCTCATATAAAGAATAATCAGATTACCCTAATCTAACGATACCACACACGATGGATGGTGGCTGCGCCGACAGATTACCAACTAGATACAGAATTTACTGTCATAACAGTATTTTGTGGAATATCCTAAAACGTTACAACGGGAATTCGATAAAAATAAAGCGTTTTCCCTGAACCTCAAAGATTATACCAGGAACGACCTTAAGGAGAGGCCGTAGGGTGCGACTCAGTGTCCACGACTATTAAATTCACCAGACATTGTAATTATTTGTTTCTTTGGCAAATCGTCGGGCTCAATCATCCAACGGTGCTTTGCCTTGGGGAATTCTTACACAACGCCTTGGGCTTGTAGGGTCTATGTATACGCCCACTACTGGAGTACGCTAGCCAGGTCTGGTCGCCATGACTGTTGAAGGATATTGGCAAGATAGAATAGATCGAGGTGTGATTTGCAAAACATTTACCGGGCTATTTAAGAAAATTACCAGCACCTAAGTGTTTTAAAGTTGGACACTCTAGAATGTCGAAGCCTGAAGACTGACCTAATCCTTGCAAACAAAACTATACATTGTTTACTACCTGTTGATCTACCTTTTTTCGACATTTGCACTAACTCCAGAACCATTTTAGGATTATTAACCAGGGGTTTAACTTGAATTGTAGGAGATCCTTCTTCGCTTTAAAATGAGCTCTGCATGGAATTAGTTCAGCGACGATATTGTCTCGGCTCCGTCTCGTTATATCGTACGGAAACTTCTACGGCGCTTCTTCGGCGCTTCGATTGGCGCAAGGCTCCATTAAACTGTAGACATAACTTCTTCCTGCGTGCCGGACGTTTTTGGAACTCTGTTCCGTCGGCAGTTGTTGAGGCTGATAACATCATGATTTTTAAAACAAGACTTTTAGCCCATATAGTATTGATGAAATGTGTGATTATTATTAATTCTCTCCTTGGACGGTAATTGTACACAACTAGACATTTTCACAGTGGACGTGACGTAACTGGCAATTCAATTTGTCCTGACATTTCCCTTCCTTTAATGGATGAATTTATTTATTTATTTATTTATACGTTTATTATTATATATTATATATTATTATTATAAATAAAATACCCATTGGAAATTCGTTAAATAAACCTTTAAAATAAACCAGGTCCAAGTGTGGTTAATAATAGCATAAATTGTGAATAAGATGTCTCATGTATAAACTCGCACAAGCTGTATTACAGTTTCGAAGATTGCAATTTGTTTGTAATTAGCTATTGAAATTAATTATTATTATTCTGTTATCATTTGTTTATGAACTGAAACCTTTGCTCATTTGCTTTATTATTTGACTAATTGTTTTTTTTATGAGGAATTGTTTGTCTGCGCATAAGTGTTGCAATAAAAAATGTCCTCGATCGAAGCGAGACAACGCCGAATGAGCCGAGCGACTCGGCCCATATTAATTACAGAGATTGGGTCAATTTTCCAGTGAGTGTTCAGTAAAACCCAATCACTACGCAGTACAGTGTCATCAGTAGGACACCAGTAAAATAGCAAACACTGACATCCAATATTTCAGAGGTTGTTTTCCAGTTGGTTTTAATCTTGGTATTTTTTTTTTATTTGGATGTATATGGTTGTGTACAGACAGGGAAGAATCAATAGAAATGTAAAAGGTTTCCATTGCCTCCCCCCCCCTCCCCCCACCACCATAACCAATATACAGGCAAATAAAAAGCAACTTCAAGATTACATCCGCCTAATAAACTCAGAATTTCCACAATCCATCACAAGGAAAAAATCAATGGCCTTTACAGACGACCAGCAGCCTCAATTGGTGCAATGCCACCTGCAGGCGCTATAGACCAACCTTTCTTTTACTTCTTCTTTTTCACGGGTTTTATCTACTATCCTAGTCTCTGGTAACGATGGGTTTTGTTACATTCCGCTTCATGATAATTATGTACAGCGTAGATTGAGCGCAGTTACATCTAGTGGGCTTTCCCTAAAATGCTTCATTTTGATCCCAAACATCTAAAAATCCATACGACACTGAGCCTGAGTCCGTTGCTGTTGATCTGCAGGAGTGCAATAACATTTCCACCCAGGAAGAAAAAAGCTAATAAGAGATTAATCTATCATCCACAGCTAGAGACACTAGGAAAAACACCTTTAAAGTTCACGTAGAAAAAGTTGTAAAGAGTTATAACTGTTAATGCAGTACATTACGTTTACGAAGTAATGGCTTTCGTATTTTTCATTTACGAAGACGGTTAAATAAGCATGTAAAGTGCTTAAAAATTGCGAAGACAATTACTGGAACAATACACCTTAGGCTTACTTTGAAACTGTCTGTTATAACTATAGGCCTAAACATCGATGTTAAAATGGCCGCTACCGAAAAAAGAGTTGCATCGGTAAAAATTCAGTCAAGAAGAAAATTTATATTATGAATAAACAAGTCATGCCAAGTCATGCTGAAGTTGACTTGCGTTTACAGAGAGCGGTAATCCTTTTTAGGATTTTGTACCCTATAGCAGATGACGAGAGAGACAATACAGCTGGAGAAATCGAAGCGGAACCCAGTCTTCGTCTGCTGAAGATGGATGTGAGCAACAATTCATCATTATAAAAACACAAACGTGTGTAACGAGTTATAAAGGCGCTTAAAACAATACGGAAATTAGAAAACAAAAACGAACTCGTTTGATGCTTAAGGTAAGATTTCACTGATCCAAAATCAAAACAGCATTAAAACACAAATAAACTTTCCAGTTAGGTTTCAGATACTGCAGTGTTGCAATACTGTTTAGTCCACGTGAAAATCTACTGCTGTATTCAAATATTTTTGCCATTTTTACTTACGAATAATTTCCCGTTTCTATTAAATGATTGCGGTAATATACAACAAATTAAATGTATTATAAATAACAGCACGGACAAAGAACAAAGTGCAACAGTCATTTACACCCACGACAACGCTGTAAAATATTTACAAACTAGCATCGTACTCGGCTTCGCCCGGGGATTTGTTTGACCCGTGGTTGTTTCCCAGTATTTGCTTGGTGCTGCCTGATCGTTCACTGCAACAGTCGATTTTTGTTTGTGTAACACTCCCCCTTTCCGCCAATCCTCTCCCTTCCCTCTCCCCTCCCCCTTTTATCCCGTCATCTCCCTCTCCTCTTGGTTTCCTTCCCTTCCTCCTCTTTACTATACGTAGTTGAACACGTTCCCGGCTCCCGTGCTTGTTTGTTTGTTCTCTTCTTGGTTCAGTTAATGCGTAATCGTATGCTTAATGGTAACAGCTCACTTCCACCCCCCCCCCCCACTCCCAGTCTTTCGCTGTGGCTTAAGCGATGCGTACCGTGTGAAAAAGAAGTGTGCATGACGTCATGTAATACTTGACCTTGAGATTACCACGGTGTTTAGTTAGAAGAAGAATTTTTAGAGCCAATTGTTAGTCTAGGCAACAATGTGCCAATTTCAACTTCTTTTCAGGGCAACAATGTCCCAGTTTCAACTTCATGTCAAAGCATTGACACACTGGCACGTGTTCATTGTTCCCCTTCTGGGGGTCGTTGCGGTCGTGCTTCATTTCTGCTATGAGACTTTGGTTTATAATGTAAGAAGATTAAAAGTCGTCTTATTGTGTTTAGCACAGCTCTGCAGGTAATTCAGGGTCCGTGAGGGTCCTGAAAAACCGGAAGTGTCCTGGAAAGTAATAATGAAATTCCATGCCTGGAAAATTGCTTGAAAATCTTGATATGTGTATCATTAGTAGGGTGATGAACGGAAAGTAGACGACATAACTGAAGAACACTGAATAGTTTAATCAAGAAAGTAGTCGCGTGTGTAGCCAGCCTTACATTATTCTTCCTTTGTTTGGACATGAAAAGTTTTGAAATTTGGGCTCTGGCTTTAAATGTAGTTACGTGTATAATGGTTGCATACAACAGTAAGGTTTCACGTGGACTAAACAACACAGCAACACTGCGGTATCTGAAACCTTGAAGTTTATTTGTGTTCCTTTACTGTTTTGATTTTGGATCAGTTAAACATTACATTATGCAACAAACGAGTTCGTTTTTGTTTCTAATTCGTGCTACTTTGGCGTACTCTACAGTTTAGACTAGCTTGTCTTAATATTTCGTATCTTTATCAATTACGGTTTGCTGCACATAAACCCTTTAATCTTCAAGCGACATGTTGCAGCTGGCTTTTGCTGATTGGCATTGTTGTATAATAACAATGTTTAAAACAATTTAATACAATGTAGTAAGTCTTCACAATGAAAGCCCATTGTCCATACAGACGGTTCCTCCTCACCCTACAAGAACGACTACATATAAGTAAGTTATACCTTGGCCGCAAATTTCACAATAACCTACCTGTGTTAACAACAAAGGAACTGCTAACCAGCACAAGTTTCAGAAACATCTGTTTGGGCGGTTAATTAACCTGGACAGAAATAGTATATGTTTAGAGTTATGGGCTGACGTACCATTACCTTTCTTACAAACTTTGATGTTTTGCAGCTTTTTTGACTGAATTTTGTTTTGTTTTTGCTTTACGCGAGTTTTCATTGAGATTGATTTATATATTTCACTGCTCTATGTATTATGCTTTCATTCTTGTTTATCTTGATATATTTTTTTTATTTTTTTTATTTCGATGTTGTCTTATTTTGACGCATAACCTTTGATTTTGTGTGCAAAAGTGCTAGTTCAATTATTTTTCTTTGTCTACTGCTCTCAAACCACACGCGAGCATTAGCTCTTGTGGATGAGCGTTTGCTTTTGTGCTTAATTTTGTAATTTGTGTTGGATGATTAAACTTACATGACAAACGCTACACTACGATTACGATGTTAGATGTGTTCTTATGGCGTTTTCGGATCGTTCGTCGGGAGTTTTATGTGTTTTTTGGCCTTCCTTACCCCCCATTTCCTAACGGTCAACTTCCTGAAATAGAAGTGTCACTTTTTTTTTAGCTTAAAACATAAAACTAAGAACCGAAATTCCCCCAAAGCGAATAAAAATTGAAAAGCCAAAGGGCAGCAACCCAATTTAGATCAGATTGCAGAGGGCGCTACATATTAATAACTTTTCCGTAGTCGACCGCCAACGACTCAACGATTATCACTTTTGTCTTTATGAAACATCGGGCGGTTTCGGTTTCATTGTCCGGCACACCCGTTTGTTATGAGCAGAGGGTGCCGTAAAGGGGCCCACAACTGACCACACGTGTAAATACTGGTCTAACCGCCAAACGGCCCAGTGTGCCGACCACTGCCAAGAATGCACGGTCCGTCGTCCATTGGAATGCTCGAGTCATCGCGTGACTGCGTCTCAAGGGCGGACAAGAATTTACGCAACTAACAGCACAAGTTATCCATTAAAATTGATTATGGCTATTTGCCCCACGGCCGCCCCAAGGACAGTTTACGTGAAAAGGATTGTCGGATAATTGTGTCTGTATTTGACCGTTTGGAGTGGGACGTGAAGGACGATCGGAGTTTCCTATTTACTCGTAATAAAAAGTAGTAAGAAATAAGTAACCACAATAAAGGAGTACAGAAAGCTGATTTACAGTCAGCCTTGTGAGATACAAGCTACTGAGACAAAAGAAAAAATAACTGCATCTGAATGGGACTTGAACCCATGATCTTCCATTGATATAGCCTAGCGCTCTACCAAGTGTGATACCGGGGCGGATCCCTGTACAGGCTTCAGCTGAGTTCTTTCCACTCCCCCTTCTTCCTGCCCAGACCTCCACAGATTTCCAACTATGAAACTTTCAGCGATAGGAGAAGATTTTAACGCGATATCTTTGAAATTGTGCGACATACAGTACTTCCCCCGACCGCCAGAGATTTTCACTATGAAACTTTCAGTAGTAGAAATCGATTTTAATGCGACATCTTTGAAATTGCTGCGTGACGTACAGTACTTCCCCAGACGGCCAGAGAATTTCAACTATGAAACTCTCAGCGATAGGAAAAGATTTTGACGCGATATCTTTGAAATTGCTGTGACGTACACTGCTTCCCCAAACTGCCAGAGATTTTCAACCATGAAACTTTCAGCGATAGTGATGTTTCATAGTTGTTTCATAGATCTTTCTACATACATTTGGCTTAGGCCGAAGTATAAGACGAGGGACAGTAACGGAGATAGCCAGTCGTCGTGACAACCAATCCGAACCCAAAACATTAATGCGATAGGGCGAGCATGTTTATTTTTTGTGTGGGATCAGTGAAAAAGTGGGTTCATGTTCATTCTTGGCACGGTAGCAATGAAAAAGGTCGAGCATGTTCATTCTTTTCACGGTATCAGTGAAAATGGACATTTCAGTATTCCCCCGAAACCCTCCCTATATATGTAATGCACACACTTTTAAGTAACTAACTTATTCTAATGAAGTTTAGGCTCTCCTTGGTATGATCTGTATTTAACATGAAAAGGACACCATTTAGGCTTGGTTAATTTTGTTGCAAGTAATTTGTTGGCAACAGTTGTTCATCAAGCGATAAGCACGCAACAACGATCGTGCATGCACTGATTGTTCCGCTGAAAACTCTGAACAACTCAACAACTCAACTCAGCATAGGAAGTTCACATCTACGAAATAAATAAGCCTTTCTATCGAATCAAGCCGCCAATTTCGACTGGCTTCGAAATTAACAACACGTCGTTATTTGGTTTAAAACTGTACGCTTTTAAGCGAAACACGGATTCATTCATTTTGCTTATCATCATTATCTCCGATCGCCCTTCATACGTAAATTGAATGGGCTGAGAGTTCTACGAGAATGCTGTGTTGTAGAAAGTGCACGGTACTGAGTGCAAACATAGTGGCAGAGATCATTTAGATACCTGGTCTAAACTGTGCTCTGCCACCATGTTTAGACCGCCGGTAGGGTAAAGTGAGCGACTTCCATTCTCCTTTGGTGGTTTTGCTTATCATCAAAATGAACAAAAACAACATCTTTAGCCAACCATCCAGCAATGCCCCATTCCGTGCGAACAGGCATACTTTACACGTCAGCAATTACAAACGACGTGTACCGAGTTTTAGTCAAGTTTGTAGTCGATTGTTATCCAATTGAATCCTGAGAGCGTTACTCCACTGGGCTTTTCTTTTGATGCATGATGTATTGTGTAGGCATTATTTTGTGTATTTGATTCGCGTACTTACTTAAATTGTTTTGTATTCTTGTTGTAAGCTCACAGCTCACAGTGTTTTTCTCATGCTCATGGATTTTTTTGGACCCTTTCGAGGAAGGGACATACATTTTTAGGCTCGTCATGGTTTTTTTTTTTTACAAAAAAAAAAAAAACTCACCAGACTGGAGGAAAAAGAAATGTTTGGACCTGAAAAATGACACTTTCAGCACTCATAATTTCTAAAAGCTCCGTTCTTCTGCCCCTATCATGTAAATTTTTGTAAGATTTTCACGTTATTTCTAGTGTCGTCCGGTGAATAATTCTTTAACCACTTTCTAAGAAGGTTTTTTGTACTATGGGGTATATTCATGTTGCACGTGTTGGATGTTGTGATGGACATGGACATGCTGACTCGAACTAATGCCAATATGCGTCCCTTATATCAAAAGTTATTCTACCGTCATGAATCATGAATCTCCGACCAAAGGTGGCTTAAAGAACACTTCATCCAATGTTTTCAAGAACATACTCTAAGTCATGGCACGTTTTCTACACGACTGGGAACCTGCCGACGCGAAATGCCATTTTTTATTAGTCCAGAGGATACCTTCCACTCTTAACGTGGAAAGGCTTAAGACACGTAACTTTTTTGCGGTTGGCGGGGTGGAAGGTCATAATATTTTTGGACCTTGGTTGGGACAGTCGTATTTTTTTCAGGGTATTGGGAGGGGTTAACATAAAAAATGTGGAGGTCACATTTCCAATTCCTCTGACATAAAATATGATAACCGATCCCTAATTTTGAGTTAATGTTTTTCCATCCCGCACGACGTCCTAGATGGCGTGTGTTGTTAGGGAATTTTATATAAAAATCTTTACTTGCCTTCCGTTTTCGTAAACCACGCATTGAGCAAGATATGATTTGAGAGTGTGCTAACTACCGAAAGCGATTCTCGCCATCCAAATCGGAAACCATGATTTCATTTGGCCCATTGACTTTCGCTTTCACTTTATGACTCCTAAAAGCGCTGCCAACTACAGACATAAAAAGCCCAGTTCTTTGCCGTCACGAGAGAGGGCTCTGTTATCCTCCTCAGCGATTAGCAATCGTTATGCGGCCGGTGTTCTCTTAATTTTGCGAATACCCTTTCGACGAGTAATTGGACGACATGCCGTAAAACCATTTCGGTACGACTCGGACAGTCATTACTGCCTTTCGAGATAACAAGTTTTTTTTTTCTTCCTTCTTGGGTGGATTATCTGTTCGACCGTGTCAGATATTATACGTAAATTGAATGGGCTGAGAGTTCTACGAGAATGCTGTGTTGTTGAAAGTGCCCCGGTATTGCGTGTAAACATAGTGGCAGAGATCATTTAGATACCTGGTCTAAACTGTGCTCTGCCACCATGTTTAGACCGCCGGTAGGGTAAAGTGAGCGACTACCTTCATTACTGATGGAGCCTCTGTTATCATCAGAACTCTCCGGTTCAAATCTCCGGGTCTTTCCCTTCCCTTACTAAATGCTTCTGTGCTTCTAGAATATCTACTAAGGTTCAAAATAGAGCCAGTTCATCTACACGAGCATCAGTTTGCTTCACGTGACGTAAGGTCCAAAGAAATTTGGAAAAAGTTAAGTGTATGCCATTCTTTTCAGTAATTATTTTTTAACATTACTTTTGACGCTATCGACCTAATTCACCTACCAGTTGATTCTTTTCGTCATTATAGTTCCGAAAAACATTACGAAAACCTGCGGAAACACTTATTAAGTTTTTTAAATAACTATTAAAACATGTTAAAACGCTACTTACTGCCACAGTAACGCTACCGAATGAATCACTTGGTCTGCTTTGGTCTGTTGATACCATTCCTTTGAAAATAAAGAATGAATCACTTGGATTGCTTTGGTTTGTTGATATAATTTCTTTGAAACTAAAGAAAAATCTCTTGGTAAGCTTTGGTCTGTTGATATCATTTCTTTGAAAATAAAGAATCAATCTCTTGGTCTACTTTTGGTCGGTTGATATCATTTCTTTGAAAATAAAGAAAAATCTCTTGGTAAGCTTCGGTCTGTTGATATCATTTCTTTGAAAATAAAGAATGAATTGCTTGGAATGCTTTGGTCTGCTGATAACATTCTTTCAAAATAAAGAACGAATCACTTGGTATCTTTGGTCTTGATATCATTCCTTTGAAAATAAAGAATGAATCATAAGGTGAAGGGTTACGCAAATAGTCTGAATTAAAAACTGGATACGTGAGAATACTAGATTCACTAAATCTTCTAACCCCCTTGCCGTGTGATTTATATTTTATTTATTACTTGTTTTATTTCTAGAGTCAAGAAGCAAGTTGCTTACCCTCCTTGTGTATGTTTATGGCATTTAAGTCAACAGTGAGAAAGGTTGAACAGCAACTAAGCTCAGCTGGAGCATGAGCAACGGTCCGCCCCAAGTGCAGTGGTTTCAGTGCCCCGTCTAGTATAAGGGAGTCCTGGGTTCGTGTCCGAGCTGAGCAGTTGCGTCGTCTTTCTTTCTCAGATTTACGTATTTATTTATGTATCTCGCTGTTTGCTTCGTTAAGTCCTTTAGAAAGCCGAACTATTTTCAACTTGGCGGCACTTTTAACAGTTTTGGTTTTTGATATGATATCACTTCTTTTTTTTTCTCGCTTTTTGATCGCATTGCTTCATCATAAATATCAGGTTGCTGAGTGTGAAAGCACACAAAATTGTGCTCACCGTTCGTAAAATCTTTCTACTAAGCCAGTGGATATCCTACTGGACGAATATCACAATTTAAAAACAAACAAAAATGGTATACATTTAAGTGCAATTTGATGAAAGAGAACGGCTGGGATGAACGCTTGGAACGGAAGCTTCACTATACCGAACACTCTTATGCATTAGTTCTGACAGGTAATAGCGTGTTCAGTAACACAGCCAACTACAAACATCGTGTGCAAACGGGTAAGCTGGAGTGACTAACCGATCAGCCCTGTCTTGTTGTCTCTGCAGAACCGTCCAATTTTCACTTGTAGCGATTGTATTGTCTGGTAGCAGGCAACCTGGGACAAAGTGGCCTAAGGTCAACTCATATGCCACCTCATATGCTCATATGTCACCTCATATGCTCATTACCTCACATGCCAGTGGTCTCGAGTTGGAGCCTGAACTCAACCACCCCTTGCATTTTCGGGGTGATACGGGTGCTGTGACGCCCCATGCTCATGTCGATTGTAGCACGCAAAAGATCCCAGTAATTTACAGTTACCTAGTATAATTGTCCTTCTCGCCTTCTGCTAACACGGATTCGGCTGGAAGGGAGGTCAAACTGCTTGATTGTGCTGCCTACCGGAAACCCCCTTACAAACCTAGCGGTGCGCCTTGGTACTTATTTATATTTTATTCTTCTCGGTGACAGCGGTGCCGTAGGGATTTATAGACACGGACAGTGAAATATGGACAGTACAAATGTTGGCTTCAGTGGATGGCTAACAAGGGCGCCCCTACATTGAGGCTAAGCCCCCCCCCCTCCCCCCTTGCACTCTTTTGGTAGACAGATTCGTGAAGAAAATCCATAAAAACAAAAGCAAAAACCTTTAAACAGAGTAAAGGCTAGTCGTGAGGTGGAAAGTTAAAGGTCCACTGTCCGACTCAGTGAGGCTGTTTTCTGTTCTTCATGGGTGCCTCACTGAGTCGGACAGTGGACCTTTCTTAACTTTAAACAGACGCTTTTTTAAAGTTTTCAAAGGCTTTTCGAGGATCCGAAACACTCACTAGGCAAAGTAAGGCACGTACCCCCATCCCAAAAAAAAGTCCTAAAAAAATGTGACGAGGACACGCCCTCCCCCTCCCCCCTTTGTTTGCTGTTCTGCGGGCGCCCATGCTGGGCAATCATGCATAATTTTCTACACGCAGTGGTACTGCATTTCCACACGATAGACTAGTGTATTATGGTTATTATGCAGACGGAGTGGTGTGAGTGATTAATCGATCATTTACTGTTCCTGCCAAAAAAAGAATGGCAAAACAAAAATACAAATCACCTCAGGCCGCACCCCTTTTTTTTCGCCTGTTTATTCCGCCACCACCATTACATCCTTGATATCAGAGATCCTATTTGATGATGACATGCCTTACAGCTCAAAACCGAACCATATTGCACCTATCAGAATCCATCTCTGTTTCCTGTGTATAAAGGCCAACCTCCATCACCCCCACATCAAGCAAGCCGCACCCAACAACATTCTTCTTCACATTGACGGTCCTATCATCACGGGCACGATCATTACCGTAGGGCAACAGACGACCCCCCTCCCCCCACCACCCCCAACGCCCTTTCTCGCCCTCTAAGAGCCCCACCCGCACAATCTCTTCGTCCATCGCTGCTAACTCAGTTAGAGAAGCATTGAGGCAATTCTTAGATTTCCTGATTGAGTTTAGGGGTCCGGCGTGCCAAGCAACGTAGAGGGGCCAGCCAAAGGTGCTTTCTATTAAGAAAAAATGTTGCGTGGGAGGAGGAAGGGAGTTGGGGAAGGTGGGGGTGGGAGAGAAGAGTGGAATGCGTTGGGAAATTCCTTCCAGCTATATTCTCTTTTTTTTGACCCCGTTTCGTTTTTTTGTCCTTTGTTCAATTCTTGAGTCTTCAATCATGCCCTACGTGTTCGTTGCCCTATTACTTTTTTCGGGGTTAGAGTTTTTTTTTTAGTTTTTTGTTTTGTTTGTGTTGGTGGATGGTTGGGCTGATCGTGGTCATGCTGAAAGAGTGTCCTATACGTATAATACGATCACGCACGAGCTTAGATCTGAGAACGGCGTTAACAACGTGAGGGGCGCAATCGTAAAAAGGGGCGCAACGTGAGGGGCAGGAAACGTACACAGACCCCAGAAAGGGCAGGGCCAAGTTTCAGTAACCCTTTCTCTGCCCCCCCCCCTTTTTTTTTTAGCCTTTTCTGGCCTTTCAGGCAATGCCGTATCAGCAAATATGTAGGTACAAAAAGGTTAACTTTTACAAAAGGGATATTTTTCGATAAGGGCAGGGGCAATGCCCCCCCCCCCCCCCTGTTGTCAGGAGCACTGGAGAAATTCCTGTAGATTCATCTCAGCTAGCCTCTCTTCTAATAGAGGTTTGGGAATCATTTGAAACTACAGAAAGGAAGCAAGGCAAATTATTGACAAGCACTGGTTTAAGTCAATAGACAAGAAGGAACTACGTTGTCACCATGATCACTATCTGACGAGATCTTAAGGCAAAAAAAAAGCCTCTTCCTTCTACACAGTATTGTATTTTTATCTTACCCGATACATAGCAAACTAACTCTCAGAAACCCAATGCGGTGACAATCGTAATTCCGTGTTTCGGACGTAGAAGTTGAGTCGCGCCAGGAGGCTGCAGGGAATCTGCTCATCCCTGCACAACAAAATGTAAGACAAAAGCTCACTGGACGAAAGCTCATCAGTCACGAAATCACCAGTCAGAAAGAAGCTCTTTGGACAAAAGATCACCTATCCAAAAGGCTCACAAAACCAAAAGCTCACTCAAACAATTCACTATTATTAAAGACTTTTAAAAAAATTTTAAATATTCATTATTCTTAAATACCTTGTACTCCTTCGTTTTCCATTTTTATAACCGTCTGTCAATTTCATGTTCTCACCCGTTTTGAAGCGCTCAGTCCTCTTATAACAATACAGCACGACACGACGGGATCGCAACAATGAACGAGGGCCGGGATCAACGGCGGAGGGCTGGTATCCGGATCCCAGCACTCGTTTGTGTTAATGAAAAATGGAAGAAAATGTCGGACGTGAGACGCAAACCCCGTAGCAATTCGCCCCGCATACGTCCAGACATATCGCGTGCAGCCATCTTGCAGGGCTAGGATCTATAAAGTTGGACAAGCCCCTTTAATGGTCCTTGGGGCAGAGTGTGGAAGATCCCGGCAACTAATATATAGTGGGCAAGGAAGGCAAAGGCCACGCGCTAAGTGGAAGAAATAGAGGTCCGTGATGTTGAAAGTGCTGTAGATAATCAGTACCTTCCTAAACGATCGAACAGAGCGAACCAAACGCACCACTGTTGGTGACAGTTGGGCTCATTCCCTACTAATAGCCGTGTTGATGAGTCTTGATTGACGTCAACGATCGTCAGCGATGAGTCTGTTTCTGGCAAAACTGTTTCCTCACGCATGCTCAAACCTCCACCACCGGGAACCACCTCCCCTAGATGGTTTGTAATTTGGCATTGCTCTCGCCTGGTCACATCCTGGTCAATCCTGGTCCAATCCATTAGCCAGGTCTGGTGGCGGTGAAGGTATGACGTTTCGAATACTCTACTGAGCTTGTTGAGTTTGCTGAGCTGTGACTGTAATTTAGGAAGGTACTGAATGGCTGACGCAACATCACTGCGCACGCACGACGTCAAGTTTGGAGCCAAACTGTCTGCAACAGTGGTGCGTTCTGTTCGCTCTGTTCGGTGGTTTAGGAAGGTACTGTATACCAGAGAAGCACTCTTCAATTACGGTCCACAAAACTTTATTGCACTGCTGGGGGTAAGCCAACTTCATCTTAAGTCTTCATTTCCCTCTGCACTCACTCGACTGTCGTATCCAAAACGTATGAATATCGCCAAACAAATGTCACTTAGTAAAATGACTCACGGAAGTCAGACATTAGTCCTGCACTGCTTACAGTGACTGCTTGTACTGGGCTGATGAAGTATATAGAACTCCAGATTCTCAAAGTAACCTTTAGGCCTAGGCAATATGGCGGTTAGGCCTTGTTAACTACTGTGGTAACAAGCATTCACAGTCGAAGACTTGTTCAATGAAAAGAGAGAAGTGGAAGGATACGTTTGTAGAGGACGGGAGGTAAAAAGGGAGAGAAGACGCAGTAACGACGTTGAAATATTTACAAGAAGGGTTAAACAATGCAAAAAGGGTTTAAAAGGGTTTAACAATTACACTCTTTTGAGAGTTCCGAGAGTTCTTTTGAGAGTTCCAGTTCCGAATGGTTCGGGCCTTCAAAGGAGTGATACCAACACCAAAACATTCGCCAAGTTAATCGCACCGCTTAATAGTTCGAAGGTTAAATGAAAACTAGAATATTGCTACTTTCGGTAGCAATGTTCCAGTTTTCATTTAATGTCTAAAGTATTATTCGGTACGATTAAGTTGGCGAATGTTTTGGTGTGTTGATATCACTCCTTTGAAGGTCCGAACCATTCGGAACTTACCTGCCCCTTTTACCTGTTTTGGTTTTTGATATGATATTACTCATTTTTTTTTTAATTGTGTATTGCCTCAACTCCACTACCGTGCAGACGTGTAATCAAGTGCCATGTCAACAAGAAATTGGTTTTCTAGCACACCCAACACTTTCTATCATCAAGGATGCATTACAAACTTAGCACCAAATTTCATAATAATCGGTTTAGCTATTCTGAAGTTTTTTCATGGGTGTGGACTGCAGGGACGTAACTGCTGGGGTGCTGGGGGTTACAAAGTCCGATCCCGAAAGGGCCCTCAAGAATGGAGATTAAAAAAAAAGTCCTCGAATTTCTCGAGATAAAACGGAGCACAGACATGTGAAGGGGCCCAAACGAATTATGAAATCAGAATAGAATAGAAGGTGGCGGCCAATAAGCTTAGAGATTTTTAAAGGCCCAAGTGGCAGATGTTAAGTGGAAGTTACCAACAGCATTTCAGTTGTTTTTTTGCCGGAGGAGGGATGTAACCGGAGTATCTGGAGGAAACCCTCGTGCAGCGGGAGGGAAACAACCGGAGAAAAACCCGCACATATACACTTCCTTTCACCAGGATCAAACCCGGGTCCAAGACATTGCATATCGAATCTGACGCCTCAGTGCTCGCGGCTACCCGTGCACCCAGGGGGGTCAGATTCGATAGCAAAAAAAATGGCAAAATATCAAAATAATAGCAAAAAAAGTGCCTTTTGTACTTTTCATTTTGAAAATAGGTGACCCTTTGTCCAGTAAGCTTCTGACTGGTGAGCTAATGACTGGTGAGCATTTTTCCAGTGAGCTTCCGATTGTGAGCTATTGGCCAGTGAGCTAATGACTGGTGAGCTAATGACTGGTGAGCATTGGTCCAGTGAGCTTCCGACTGTGAGCTTTTGGCCAGTGAGCTAATGACTGGTGAGC